>PVJC01003784.1:0-67942 GCA_004026665.1 Murina feae | reverse complement strand
CTAGTATATATATATTTAAAAACATGGATCAGCCTCAGAATAATGGAGACTCTTTGAAAATGAGAAATCACTAACATTCATGGGCACTTACTAAATGTCCCAGACACTTTTCTAAACATTTACAGATATTACCTTATTTAAACTTCAGAATGACCCCATTGAATAGATGTTATCATCCTCATCTTACAAATGAGAAAACTGAGGCACAGAGGGCTTAAAGGACCTGCCCATGTTCACATGGCCAGATAAACATTCTCAAAGTTTGCTGCATAGAATACTAGTTTTACAGAATTCTATTTGTTTCCTGTGGCTTCTGTAAGTACCACCAACTGGGTAGCTTAAACCAGCAGAAGTTTATTGTCTTACAGTCCTGGGGGTTAGAAGTCTGAAATCCAGGTGTTGGCAGGGCCATGTTCTCTATGACTGTTCTAGGGGAGACTCTTGCTTGCTTCTTCTAGCTTCTGGTGCTTGCAGGTAATCTTCGGCATTCCTGGGCTTCAAGATGTATCTCTCCAATCGCTGCCTTTTTGTCATGTGGCTGTCGGCTCTCTGTGTGTTTACTCTTCTTCCAATAAGAGCATTCGTCATATTGGATTAAGGCCCACCTCCTCCAGTATGACCTCATTTTAGCTAAATTAACTTCATCTCCCCAAATCCTATTTCCAGTTAAGTTCACCTTCTAAGGTACTGGGGGTTAGGACTTCTTTGGAGCGGGGATACAATTCAACCTACAACCAGAATGTTAATAGACATTGCTCAAAAAGAATTTGTGGTCAAATAAATTTGGGGAACACAAGATTAAACACCACTACAATAAGACTGCCCGCTGCAGTACTTGACTTTGTTCATCTAAGGGCAAGTCACCAAGCTGTAATGTACAGTTTCTCAAACATGTTTGAGTATCGATTGCTTTTTTACCAGCCTACTGTAGGTTAGCATTCTATGTGTCAAATGGTCCTCAGGCTGATGGGCGGCAGCGGTTCCCTGGTAAGATCTCTCCCTTCTTTTCTGGTTCTACCTCTTTCCTGCTCTGTCACCTTGAGACAACTGTTTACTTTTCTGATCATGAGTTTATTGATGTCTCAGATGGAGACAACAGTAAACTCCCCCCTATGGATTTCTTGTAAGGACCACAATAAGTGAGGCTGACTGAAAAATAGCCGGTAGAGTACTTGGCATGGAAGTGGGCATTCATTTAATAGTAGCTACCTTTGTTATGCTAACCTGTTAGTTGTGAATTTCTTGGAACTTTTATTAAGTATTTCTAGGATCTCAAGAATCATTTCAAAGCCAGGACTATTTCTACTAAGAAGATTTTCTTGTTCATTTTTCCTCTTCTTTTTGACCATTTTTCTTCTGCTTGGAGAATGATTTTTTTTACGGTAATACAAATTTGCAGCTGGACGGTTAACAGCCTCCAGCATTAGCACAGAATGGGTTGTTTCTCTCTGCAGTTCCTTATTCTGATCTTCCACCCCAGTGAGGGGAAGAGGATGTGATCATGCGATCGCCAGCCAACGGGAAATTGTGAAAGGGACCTCACTACAGAAAAGCAGCCCACAAGTGCCTCAGCTCTCACAGGAGGCTGAGCTTCTGAGAGGTCTTGTCTGAGAGTGCACCCAGCCGTCTGTTTGTGCATCCCACATGGAACCGAAGCGGATCAGGGAGGGCTACCTGGTGAAAAAGGTAAGTAAGAAGTGCCACCTACAAGGGTCTCCCTGGAGAGAGGGTTGGGGGGGATTAGAGTCCGCTTGGCACTCTCTGTGCACTCATTTTAGAAAGGTTGAATGCTGAACTTACTGTGTTGAACTAGGAGAGCATCGCAGCATGTAAATGTTCAGGAGGAAACCAGTACAGGTTCCACTTCGTTTCTTCTGGCTCTTAAAGGTGAACTTACCTAGCACAGGTGTCAGCAGAGCTTGATCTCGTGGGACTGAGAACTCCAGGCTACAGAATCTGGAAGGCAAAGGTCTAAGCAAAATCAGTATCCTTTTCAAGAGCCACATATGCCTGTGATGACTCAAACTCTTTTGCTGTAGAGGTTATTTGGAGAGACTATTCAGTTGTTACTTAAATTCCAATTCCCCTCCTTTTATTATTTATTTATTTTTTTGAGGCGAGAGAACAGAAAATGATTAAAGATGAGCTGATACAGTAATACTCCAGTTGTAACTTATTACTTGGGCTTTCTTCTTAGAATTGGTACATTAAAGCTATCTTTTTTTTTATTGGCCTGAAATCATTCACAATTCTTAATGAATTTATATAACGTGCCATTAAAGTGGTAGGTAGAGCACCAGTTTAAAGATTGGAAAATAAGGACACAGGTGCACTCAGAAATGCTAGTCTCACTGGTGTAGCATCAGGAAATTGAATTTTGTTAGTACTGTTGGTTTTTCTTCTGCTGGTGAGCGTATGCCATGTCACTGTGAAACTCTCCAAGATGTTGGGTTCACACTCAAGGCTTATTAGCATCCTGTGGGCAATACCCACCCATATAAATTAGTACACTCATGCTGTCCCAAGTGAGCTAAGCATGTCAGAAATGAACCCAATTCAATATGCGCCTTCAGATGAATGCCCACAGTGACTCTTTTAGGTTGTTTGTTGGTTTAACATTTTAGTCAAAATGTTCTACTTACAAGGAAGTTAAACAGGACACATTGCTGCCTGATTCTCTTTTAATTTAAAGCTGGAAGGGACCCTAGATCATCTGGCTTCATTCCCTCATTAAGAGAAGAGGAAATTGAGACCCGGAAGCTGGCGACTGCCCAGCGTCACATGGCTGTGACAGAGTTGGGGCCAGATACCCACTGTTTTGAGACCTGAGTTTCTGGTTTGTGGCCCTGAGCTCATCCAGGACACCAGGATTTTCTTGGAGTAAACTTAATCTAAGCTAGGATTTGTAATGCATCTATGGTAGTGAGAGGTATGAGTGGATGAGGGAGACTATGTAAGCCCTCAGTTTATATTTTCTCTAGCTGGCCATATTTTGAAACATCCTTTGGAAAAGACACATATGTACACAAAGGTGTATGTAGATTCTCTGCAATAGGCACCAATACTCTTTTTGAGAATCAAAAATAATTAATGTTGACTTACTTCTTTCCTGATTGCTCCGGTTAGCATCCTGAGATGAGCGGGTGAATGGAAACACTTTCTGCAAAAAAATTATTTTTGTTCAAAAATAATTTAAACATCTTGTAATAAAAACTGTTTTAAGTGTGTATTTTCGTATTTTAAACTCTATAAATTACAAAAAAGAAGAAGACTGAATCTTTAGTAAGTGAGTTTGCCTCATTAGAAAATGGGAATGATAGAGTTAGGGTTATGGACTTAAGTTAATAAATACACAGTTTAAAATTTTTTCAGATCATGGCCTATAAAAGGCAATCTAGAAAATGTAACAAGAAAGAAAAATAGTGAAATATCATATTGATATTTACATCTTCAGTAATTTCTGCATTTTTCTCTGAGACCTTTTGAACACTCTTGTGTTGTAATGTATTAAGATTCCCTAATTTGTCATTTTTAAGAAATGCTTGCTTCAAAAATATTCTCTTGTTGGCTGCAGAACTACACCTGGAGCCAGAATTTCCTGGGAAGGTGCTGAAGTTCTTAACTCCTTTAGATGTTAAGTTTCATTCAGGTACCTCATATATGGGGGATAAAGATATACCTATAGATATCTATATATATATATCTATATTTATATGTCTATATCTATATCTATCTATATTATGGGATATTTACTAGTTCTTGGTCCTTTACTAGCAAGGACCAAGAAAATCGTTCTCTGGCAAGGCTGTGCAAATCCCTGACTATGGTTTTTGACTTTAAAGCATGACAGGCAATAGTGTATGAATCTCCCTCCAGGCATGTGTTTTTGTTTTTGTTTTTCTCACGCAGTTTCAGATTCCTAGGTGGTAATAAAAATATCTTTCTCCTTATTCTTTTTTTTTTTATGAAATAACGTTATTGGAGATAAAGATGTTTGGGGTAAAAAATATACAACACTAGGAAAACTCTGGTGCAAGGATTTTGTCAAGTCAGAAATCTTGGGATGGGTAGTCAATGGGATGTTTCCGCTTTTCTTTTGTGCAAGAAAACTGCCCACATTTCACAATTCAGGTTTCCTCCTTTGCGTCAGCCAAGATCTTTAAATAGAGATGATGGTTAGGTAAAGGAAGGAAAATACATAATTCTGTCATTTTGCAGCTTTTTCATTCTAAATAAGACCTGGATTTCCTTGCCTCAGAATCTCATCACTAAAACAAAAAAACAAAAATATTTAGAAGCTACTATGGCCTAAAAATAATCAATCATTTTCCTCTCACCTTTTAAGTTCTAGCTGGGCTAACAAATAAACAGAGGCAGGAGAAAATCAAATTTTAATGCATGTGCATGGGAATTCACACAAGCATGAAAATTCCATAGATACTGAGTCCACATTGGGTTATATATGACATTTTTGACAAAACAGAAAAGAAGACCCGGCCTTAGATTTCAGAAGTGAGATTGGCAATTCACAGGTAGTTGAGGAAGAGCACAATAAATACACAGGGCAGGCAAGTCCTTGTGAGGCAACTCAGAAACAATGGGACACTGGGTATCTAAGCTAAGGGGTATCAGCCTGGAGCCCTTCTATTTATCACACTTAATTCGAATTTGGTTAAGGCAGTATTCTAAGATTCCCTTCCTGGAGTAGTTTTTCTAGCTGAACCTCTTGGAAAGGATAGTAGGGAGGGCTTGAGTTTCTTTCTGAGTCTTTTATTTCTCAATAACCATCTCAAAATCAATATCCCCGAAAGGCAGCTTCAGGGTGGCAAAACTTTGATTCCCTTCACTACCATGTAGCCGACAGTTGTTCTACGAACAAGATCTCATTCAATCCTAACTACCCTATACAATAGTGTCCTTATCCCCATCTTACAGATGAGAAGACTGAGGCTTCACAGGTAAAGGCCTTGCAAGTCTGAAATGGGGCTGCTGGGGAAAGCAATATAGAGTTCCCGCTCAGCCTTATGTGTGTGTGGGGGGGGGCATGCGGAGCAGGTTCTGCTCATGTGCATGAGCATAGCTTTTAAAAAGAGAAAGGAGCAGGTTATGCATTGGGCTCTACGAAGTCACATCCCAAACCAACCTCGTTCCTAGGAGTTTATGGAGCAAACTGTTATTGATTGACAATCAACCCAGCAGGCTCTTCATGTAGCAGAACTGACCCGAAGTGTAAGCTTAGAGATTTGGGTGACCTTTTAGGCGGAGGGAAAGCACAGGAGTTGGGGTTCCCAAGGACAGGTGGGGGGTTGGACAGGAAAGAAAAGGCCCTATGAGACGTTTGGTTGCAGGAGGAAAGCCTGGGGTAAAAGAGAGAACAGGAGTCAGGGGTGTCGGCCTAGGACTTTTTTCTCTCACAGCTACATTGTCTTCTGGACACAATACCATGAAATAGTTTCCAGTGATTTGTACCCATCGATTCCCATCATCTTAATAACTAATAGATGTGGTGCTTACCTTGCAGCAGGGACAGATTTAATACTTATATAACAACCCTACAAGGTGGGTACAACTGTTCACCTTACTCGACAGATGATGAAAGAGGCTTGTCCAAGGTCACACAGCTATTGAATGGCATAGCTGGACTGGAACCCGGCAGTGTGGCCTCAGTGTCACAGAGAGCTGTCCCTAATCGTGTTATATGCAGCCCTCTTGGGCTTGGATTGCAGTGATTTAGGTCTCAAAGCACTGTTGTTGTGATGGCTGGTACCCAGGATAACCTTATGCCAGAATGATTTCGCAGAATTGCCTACAAAACTCTAATCCCATCTGTCTATATGCTAACCACTTTTGAGCACCTGCTACAACCTAGCCAGAGTACTAAGCCCTTTAAGTATCCATACCCATTTAATCTTTACAACAGTGGGAAGTAGTACAATATTACCTATATGTTACAGGTGAGGAGACTAATGTTTGGAAAAATTAAGTAACTTGCCCATGAGGACTGTCTTCAAATTTGAGCTCAAATTCCTAGGACGGAAATCATGCTGTTAAGCACTCGGTACCATTTCTCTATTGCTTACCAAGTATGATTTTATTGAGAAATTATCCAACCTGGAAGATTTGATTAATGTAAAAAACATGTTAGGGAATAGATTGGTGTCCGTGCCTTCAGATCATTTAAATAGGCACAAGACGACCATTTATCGGGGTTTTATACAAGTGATTTCATGGATCCGGCTGGAAAACCAGAAAATACAATTTACAATGCAGCAGAAATAAGGATGTAATTTGATGCAACACCAATTTGAAGTGGCACGCCCATGAGTGTGGGAGAATAGGTCATGCCAACTCACAGTTCTGCTTTAGTTAAACACGTAGTGTTTGAGCATAAGGTAATTTTCCTTTGAATTCCAGCTCTACGCCAACATATGAAAAGAGAAGTTTGAGGGAAAGGAGAAGTTAAAGGAGGTGTCCTCACTCCGTGGGAAGTGACCTGGGAGGGGTTCTAAACAACATAATGAAGTTGCCCCAACCCACAGCAGTGAGTTGTGGCTTGTTTCAGTGATGCTGCTCATACTCTGCATCCTTCACAGGAACTGGAGGTGTCATTCAAGGTCACTCTCTCCCCCTGTGAGATGGTGAATCATGTAAGAGCAGAAACTGCGTCTTACTCATTTCCCACCCCAACACCCAGGCCAGTGTCTGAAGCATAGGAGTTGTTCTATCATTATTTGTGGAATGAACCTGTCTCAAAGAAAGGAACTTGTCTAAATCATAGAAACCAAGGAATTGGGGGTCCATAGTGCAGTAACGTATAACGTATTAAGTTTTTTTCCAATGGGGTATTCATTTTCAGATGATCATGTTAAATATGTTTTAAAACTTTATTTATTTTTGGCTTGTAGGAGAGACCCAAAGGGATAGCTTGAAATTGAGAATATCCACAGGGATAGTAAGGACAGCAGCCTTTTGGACTAGATGTGTAGAATCTGAGGGTTGAAAGGAGTATTAAGTATTAAAGTAACTTTTTACTGAACTTTCCACCTGAGGCCAAGTTTCTTTTGCTATTCTGTTACCACGCCTGCTCGAATGCCTCTTGTGCCAGAGAACTAATTTAACTTTCTCTCTTCAGTTATGTGTAAACTGTGTTTTTTTTCTAAAACCTCCATGATCTATGACAATGTTTGACACCTTTGAAGACAGTCCTCATCAGCTCTGCTTGTTCCTGTTTGAGCTAAAACCTACCCAGTTTCTTCAACAATTTCCCAAAAGAGATGCCACCTTGTCACTCTCTTTTGAACAGACTCTGGTTTATCTGCAGCCTTGAGGTTTCCTAAACCCAGGTCATCCTCCAGGTGCACCTGATAAGCAGAGTTACAGGACATAGGTACTATTTATTGAGTACTTCCTATATGCTAGATACTGCCATTGGCAATCTACATGAATTGTTTTATTTAATCTCCCAATAACACTGAAAAATACACAGCAACATTGTCCCCATTTGCCAGATGTAGAAAACGAAGTATAAGAACTTACTCAAGATCCCATTGATAGAATGTGGCAGAACGGGGACATGAGCCTGGACCACCCAGTGCCAGAGCCGTGGCCACCTACTGGTTATGCGCCACTTAAAGTCAGAATATTACTGTCCTCCCTTTAGATCTTATGCTTCTATATGGCCTATAATGACTTTAGGCTTTCATTATCTATCTATCTATCTATCTATCTATCTATCTATCTATCTATCTATCTATCATCTTTGATTTCAGAGGGGAAAGGAGAGAGAAAGAGAGATAGAAACATCAATGATGAGAGAAAATCGTTGATCAGCTGCCTCCTGCACACCCTACACTGGGGATGGAGCCTGTGACCTGGGCAGGTGCCCTTGGCTGGAATTGAACCCAGGATCCTTTAGTCCGCAGGCTGACACTCCATCCACTGAGCCAAACAAGACAGGGCACTTTAGTCTTTGTTTTTGTTTTTTTTTTTTAAATATATTTTGTTGATTTTTTACAGAGAGGAAAGGAAAGGGATAGAGAGTTGGAAACATCAATCAGCTGCCTCCTGCAAACGCCCCACTGGGGATGTGCCTGCAACCAAGGTACATGCCCTTGACCGGAATCGAACCTGGGACCCTTCAGTCCACAGGCTGACGCTCTATCCACTGAGCCAAACCGGTTAGGGCTAGGTTTTTGGTGTTTTTTTAATAGTGCACATCAAACTGCTGGTAATAATGCTCCTTTTGTCTTTTCATGCCCAGTTCCCCAAATCTTCACCGATATATTTTATAAATCTTTAAAAAAATCTTATCAATGAACAGAATTATATCTTATTTAATTTTTGTCTCTTTGAATACTATTGAAGCAGTACATTTTTATGTCTATTGAGCCTGAGTATTTCTTCTCTTGGGAATGGCCTATTTATATTGTTTGCCCAGTTAAGGAGTGTTTCTATACATTTTTAATGATTTTAAAGAGTTCTTAAAAACATATGTTAACTTTTAATTATATGATATATTACAAATACCCATATTTTACTTTGCTGTTTTTTATGTATAGAAGTTCATTTTTTAAAAAATATACAGTCAAATATCTTGTCCTTTGAGATTTCTTCTTTTGGCATTATACAATGTCAGACTCTTGTGCACTGAATTATACCAGTCCCATGATGATCAACACTGCTCACTGGGAAACTTTAATAAACCTGATTCAGCATCTAAAACCCACCCATTGTACATTGTAGAGGTTTTCTTCTATAATGACAAAAGGCACTACAGAAAAATACAAATACTCACCCCTCGATATATACATATATAATTATATATACATATTATATAAAATTAAAATCATGATTTTATGTATAGCTAGTTAAGTGGCCTAAAAAAATTGCTTTAGGTTCCACAATTACTCAAAGGTACATAGGAACCAAAATAAAGATGGCATCTGAGAGGAAGTAGAAAGAGCATAAAATTGGGAATCAAGAGACCTGGATTCTAGTTCCAGTTCCACATGTACTGGTCAGGTGTAATGTGCCCTGGACATTCCAGGATCACAGTGCCCGGTTTGCTCTTGGGTGAGTGCCAAGAGGGTTGGGTACAGGAAGGGAAAGTACAGTGTAGAGGGGAGGAGGTGCTGTCGGTTTACTGCAGTGAGAAACTGGTGGCTGTAGCCATGGCTAAGAGAGATCGCCTGTGATTCCATCATCCTAACCCCTACCGAGCCTGGAAGAAACTTTTCACTCAAGAGGCCGGTCTCCTTTCTCTTGTTTTACAGAGGATCAGCCTTCTCAATGTGCATCATGGCTCCGAATCCCAAATGACACATCCTGCTCTGAGAGCTGACAGACCCCTGAGGCTACGTTTGAATTAGGACTAGCTTTACTTTAATTGCCTATAGGAGGAGTGCAGTGCTGCCTGACCTCTCCCGATTTATCCCAATACTAAGGTCGAAACTGCTGAGTGATTGTGGCAGTTATTCATCTTTGAGAAGCCTGAGGTAGAATATACAATTTTAGCCTTGAAAGGTATTCAGCATCATTTAGTCCAACTTTTTGCTCCCAGCTCTGTATCGCTTTTGTTATTTTCATTATTTTTTACACCTGTTTCTATATTTCCCTGAAAGTATAGCCTAGATTTTACTGTATAGTAGTGTCTTGTGTTGTTCATTTATTTATTAATTTTCCCAAATTATTTTGAAAAATTTGAAACCCACAGAGAAATGAGAAAATGAGTATGGCTACCTGTATTCTATTTACCTTGATTTATCAATTAACACATGTCCGCACTTGCTTTCTCTCTCATGTCTCTGTATTTCTATATAAATATACTCACAGATTTCATGAGAATAAGCTGCAGGCATCATGCTACCTCACTCCTCAGTACTTCAACATATGTCTCCTAAGAATTAGGACATTCTTCCAGTTTGATGTGCCATCTTGCACTCCTGCCACCACATATGGAGATTCCAGTTATCCTTGCCAGTCTTGCTCGTCTTAATTTTTGTAAATGTTAGATATTCTAATGGTGTGTAGAGGTGTCTCACTGTGCTTTTGATCTGCATTTTCCTGGTGAATAATGATGCTAAACATCATTTCAGATACTTTTTGGATAACCTCTTTTTTAAAAAATATATTTTTATTGATTTCAGAGATGAAGGTGGGGGAGAAAGAGAGATAAAAACATCATTGATCGGCTGCCTCCTGCATGCCCCCTACTAGGGATCAAGCCCGCAACCCAAGCATTTGCCCTGCCTGGGAATTGAACCTTGACCTCCTGGTTCATAGGCTGACACTCAACCACTGAGCTGGGCTGGATAACCTCTTTAGTGAAATGCCTCTTCCAGTCTTTTCCCATTTAAAAAATAGATTTTATTTTTCTTATTGATTTGCAGAAACTCTTTATATCCTGGATATAAGTTTCTCTCAGATAGATGTAACACAGAAAGGCATTTAACTGAAATTATTTCCTATGTTTGCAGTGTCTGACCTTCCCCATTTTTTAAGAAAGGAAAATAGTCTAGTGTTAGTATGGATTGTCATTCTGCCTGTGCAAAAAAGAGATAGTGGGTTCTAATTTTAAAAGTTCTTTTAGTAACTAAAATAAAGGAAACACTTGGACAAGCAAAATGATAGTCCCACAAGTACTTAACCTTTTTGCATAAATAGACTTCCTTTTGGGCAAATGACCTTGATATAGAGGCTCTTTGCATTTTAAGATAAGCCACAAGGTCTTCTGGGAACTGGATGATAATTCTATTTTGTGGAAGTCATGACATGGTGACCTCATGGGTCCAATGGTGAGAGGCAAAGAACCTTATTTTCCCAAACTCTCCCAAAATATAAACAAGAAAGAGAAACTTCTTTGATTTAGTCAGAACAGTTAATGTACTGCTACAGGGGCAGTTGACATTAGCCCAAACTAAAAACTTTTCCAGTAAGGATTTTCCTAAAAGCATGAACAGCAACACTCTGGCATTACAGACCATTTTTCAAGGGATTTTCATACAACTTAGCCATCCTGAACGCAAGGCTGCTTTCTGAGTTTCTTCTTGACATTCACATTCAGATAAAAATCTTAGACCACAGGATGGAAGAAACTGCAGCTAGCAGGTCACTTTTATGGCCTCCACACCTGAGGCAAACACAGCTGTTGGATCATGTCACTTTCCCAGGAGTCCAGCCTCAGGCATCGGCTATTATTCAGTCTGAGCTGGCACTTGAGATAGAATCTATTTGCCATCCCTAGGTTGAACTGAACACAATGGGCAGGGGTGGGAGCAGAAAGCCAGCCTGAAATGCACAAGAAGAAGAGTACAGATCCATCCCATATTCCCTTAGTAATGACCCATGAGAGGCTTATGGCTGATTATGGACATGCATACAGTTTATCTTAAAAATATTTGTTTAAAGTTTCAGAAGAATGGCAGTCCCTTCTCCCTTGAAGGCTGCTTGCCTAGCACCTACCCTGGTCACACAAATGTGGGTCACCTGAGTCCACACTGGTCAACAGTAGGCTGTTTACCAAGTCTTCCCTCATCTATAGAACAATTTTAGAAAATCTACACTAATAAAAGAGAAACATGCAAATTGGTGTCATTCTGTTATGCCCACCAGCCAATCAGGATGAGTATGTAAATTAACCCAACAAAGATGGTGGTTAATTTGCATATGTAGGCATGGAGCGAATAATGAAGACAACTGAAGACTGAAGACAATTGAAGACTGAAGAGGCTTGGCTTCTCCACTGCTGCTGGACCAAAGGCCTGGGTCCCAGATGCTGGAGGAAAACCAGTGCTGGCAGCCAGGGGAAGGAAGGCCTGTTGCGCAAATCTTCGTGCAATGGGCCTCTAGTCTGTAATAATAAAAGTGTAATATGTTAATCAGGCCAGATGTCTTTCCAGAAGAAGCCGGGACTTCAAGGGAAGCCTGGGTCCTGAGTGCCAGAGGGAAGCCAGTGCCAGCAGCCAGAGGAAGGAAAGCCTACTCTTGCACGAATTTCACGCATCGGGTCTCTAGTATTATTATATGACTTTTTGTTGTCATTACAGGGGAGTGTGTTCAACACCTGGAAACCCATGTGGGTTGTATTGTTAGAAGATGGAATTGAATTCTATAAGAAAAAAAGTGACAACAGCCCCAAAGGAATGATTCCTCTGAAAGGAAGCACTCTGACTAGTCCCTGTCAGGATTTCGGCAAAAGAATGGTGAGTTGACATTAATAGCCACAATGAATTGTTGGTCAGACACTGACCTTTGAGCCTGTGCATAGCCTACAGTATGATTGGTTCCCCCCAGACTAGTTCCCTCACCACTACCTGCATTCCACTACTCCATCCCAGGCCTTTGGGTCTCTCTTGGCCAAGTACTTCCAGGACAGGGTTGGCTCAACTGCTGTGCTTCATAAGGGAGCTCAGCCCCTTGAAAAGAGTGATTCCTAATGGCATGTATTTTTATTTTTAGTTTGTATTTAAGATCACTACAACCAAACAGCAGGACCACTTCTTCCAGGCAGCCTTCCTGGAAGAGAGAGATGGCTGGGTTCGAGACATCAAGAAGGCCATTAAGTGCATTGAAGGAGGCCAGAAGTTTGCGAGGAAATCCACCAGGAGATCTATTCGACTGCCAGAAACCGTTGACTTAGGGTGATTTTCTGTGTTTGCTTCCTTCTACTCTTTCTTTTTTTCCCTTTTGAGGAGATGTTCCAGGGCTTGCTTTGGTCACCTCTGAAGGCTATATTCACCCTTCCAGGCCGATACTGGCTCTTGGTGAACTAAGATGTTTACCTGGATCTGAAGGAGTGGTCATGGCTTCTCCAAGACCTAGCAGCTGAGGAGAGGAAGCTACTGAAATTTATATTCTCTCATTTTGGAAAACCTTGGCAGAGAAAAATATCTAAAGAGATAGAGAGAGACAGAGAGATAGAACTTATTGCATTTATAAAGTAGCCATAATAAGCTAGTCTTCAAAGAATGCTCCAGGATGTCTGGGTAGGGAGGAAAAGGCAGGGGGTCTGCATCCAAGTATGCGAGGTCTTGGGTTCAAGTGCATACATTCACACTGTCTGCAAGGTGAACACCCATCCTGGGCAGAAACCCTGGCATGGTTTAATGTCCTATGACATTGGTTGGCTTGGAATTACAGGTGATAGTTGTTGTCTACAGGTTGTTAGAGGCCCACAGGAAAATTCAGCCCCTGACAGGAACAGGGCTCCTTCCTTCCTGCATGTTTCATATCTCCTTCTATCACAGTAGCCTTTTTTTTTTCTAGAAGAATCATTGCTTCCTGATAGTTTTGCATTTATGTTGAGTATAACCTGAAATAGAAGCCCAGTCAGAAAGAATTCCATGTTGGCTGCTAAAAATGTTTAAGAAGGGTTCTGTTTTACACAATGTGGTTGTCCCTTAGAGGGACCAAAGACAAACCCTTTCAGCAGCCTAACACAGGACTTGGCATGTCACAGGAGTTTAGTTAAGTTTGTACAACGAGCTTGGGGAGACTTAGAATCTTCTCTCAACAGCAAAGCTTTTGGGTAAAGACCCAAGAGCAGGCTCCTGGTCTAGTGCAGCTGCTGGCTGGGGGCATCAAGGGACTACATTTCTGGCCATGGCTGTTAGAGCTAAGTGGGAATGGTGTTTGTGCTATATGGAACCACATGATACATGAAAGGGGCTTTCTGGTTACTTGCTGGCAGTTTCTCTTATAAGGCTGTCTTGAGTTTATTACTTCAAGGAAAAAAATGAGAGCTCACTATTTTGCCTTGTCTCATAAAAGAATAAGAGATAAGCTTAGCTAAAACATTTGCTTTCTTGGAGGCAATATCTAGTCTAGATGGTCTCTTAATGACCCTTGAAGGACTGGGATGTGAAAATCAAGGGACCTTTAAGATTAGAGTGTGTATGGAAAACTGGCCCTGAGAACCTTTATCCTTGCCAACTAACTTTCTTTCTCAGGCATTGGGACTTAAAGCAACAAAGAGCTTAATGAATTTAAGAACTAATAATTACCCCCCTACTGCATTCTGTTGAATGCCATGCCGGACACATAATTATGCAAATATCAGCTCTGCCCTTTAACTACTGGTGTTCTGGTGGGGAGATTAGGCACAGGGGCTGCCTGGGAGGGGAGAAGCTTGTGCTCTTGATCAGCCCCTCAAAATCCCTGAGAGGACTTGCCATTCTGAAATGCTCCCCCCTCACCTGTCTGTTTTCATCTTGTGCAGGGCTCTGTATTTGTCCATGAAAGACATGGAAAAAGGAATAAAAGAGCTGAACCTAGAGAAGGACAAGAAGATTTTTAATCACTGCTTCACAGGTAAAAGGCCTTGAAAGTCTGGAATGGGACAGCTGAGGAAGGCAATATGGAGTTCCTGCTCAGCCTTACATGTGGGGTGGGGTGTGTGTAGCAGGTTGGGTAGGCGGGGTCATAGGAGGCTGACTGGTGAACATGAGAATTGAACTTCTCCAGCATAAAATGAAGGGTAGAAAAGAACTTTGTTGTCCAAGATATTGTTTTGGAAATGCCAGCTATATCAATCAAAGAGTCATTTTTTTCTCCCAATAAATGGTATTATGTTAAAATAGACACAGAGCTGAATAAAAGAGTAGACAGGAATCAAGGTATATAAGACTTAAGTGCGAGTGGGTAATGAACTATTTCTTTAATGTTGCATTGCTTCTTAAAGAACTTACAGATTTAAGAAAAGAAAAACAAAACAAAGCTCTTTACATAGTTCCTTTTGTTTCCGGGTATCTATTGCATTGATTTTGTTTTTCCTTCCCGGAATAACAGGGAAGATGAGACAAGTCAGACACGTGGGTGCTCTGGGGCTTTCCAGAGGCAATGGTCAGTGGTTTGTTCTTTGATTAGGAGAGTTAACTTTCCCTCTGATGGTTCCATCCAGGTAACTGTGTCATTGACTGGCTGCTTTCCAGCAAGTCTGTTCGGAATCGCCAGGAAGGCCTCATGATTGCCTCCTCACTCCTCAACGAAGGGTACCTGCAGCCAGCTGGGGACCTGTCCAAGAACGCAGTGGATGGTACTGCTGAAAACCCTTTTCTGGACAACCCCGATGCCTTCTACTACTTTGTAAGTGAGAGAAGCTACTTAGCTACTCTTCCTGTAATGGAGACTGCTCTGGGCAGATTCCAGGCAGGGCCACCCACATGTGTGAGAGGCCCAGCCATCTACACAGATTTGTTAGCTGTTCTTGACTTGACACTGTACGCCAGCTCAATGCCTGCCACATCCAAGTGAGTCAGTTTAAAGGAAAATATTGTTTACTTGAGTAGTTTTCTTTAAAATGACTTTTAAAGCTTTACATCTATTCTTATTCTAAGCAATAATCTACAATAATAAAAGCATAATTTGCTAATTAGACCAGACAGCCCAGTGACCTTCCAGACAATGCTGCGGCTGCTAGGGCCTAGGCAAGCTGCCACAGCTGCGAGGGCTGAGCCCCTTGCACAAATTTCGTGCATCGGGCCTCTAGCTTGTTTATAAAAACAAAGAGGATATAGCACTTTAAAAAAAATTGCAGCCTGCCTTTTTAGAGGAGATCCATAAAATCATATTATGCTGATTGTGTTTTTTTCTCAAATATACATTAAAATATTCAATTTAATGCAAAATGTATGCATTGCACTCCCTCCCCCAATCATCTGTGTTACCACAGATGGGGAAACACACGATATTACACAATGTAGACCTAAACCTGGGCCACGTGAGAAATCCTGCAACAGTGAATTTCTAGGGGAGTTTTGGCAGTTTTGTTTCTATTTAGGGTCAGAGCACAGAAGTTAGGAAGCTACTTAAGAGCCTTTTACAAAAATGATGTGAATGTCCCAGAGAGAGTTTCATTTCACTTTGGGGGAAGTTCCGCTGTCAGTATACATATTTTTAAGACCTCTAATTTGGCTGCTTATAGCCATTTAAATGTGGGATTCTAAAAATATCCAGCCACGAGGTCCAGGCCAGGCTTATTTCCTGTTTCATGTGTTACTGAGTCCAGGGTATTGGGCTAGAACTTCTTAAGTCCTCCCCATTGAAGCTCTTACAAAGTGGGTCCTCTTTCTCTGTAGGATTCATTGCTTGCTTATAGCTGAGCAAGGCCCAGTTCCCTGCTGACCTCAGAAGTGGAGGCTGGGCACCTGCTCTTGGTCTGCTCAGAGCAGAAGAGGGCTGAGTGGCAGAGATCATAATGGAGGTCTTGTTGTGCAATGTCTTATAAAGTAGCCAACTCTACTTTTTAGGATGTGGCTTTGAGGTCTGAAGAGAAGGAAGGCTTTGAAGAAAGAAATGTGCTGAGCTAGACTTCACATATGTATAGCATGGGCAACCCAAGAAAATGAAAGGATATCAGTGAGATCACATAAGTGGAAAGAGAGGAAGAGCATTTAGAAACAAGATTAAGGGGGAGGAGAAATGAGATAACCAAGGACAGCCTTTATTTTTTTATTGTTTATTTTATTTATTTATAATATTTTAAAAATAAATCTTTGTAAAGTTTTATTGGCTTTGTAAAGTTGAAAGTATTATGTATGTCCCCATTTTCCCCCCATTGACCCCCTCCAGCCCACCTCATCCGCCCCAGGCCTTGACCACTCGATTGTCTGTGTCCATGGGTTATGCATATATGCATATGAGGTCTTTGGTTGGTTACCCACCCCCTTCCCTCCGAGACCCAAGGACAGCCTTTAAAGTTCAGGTTGGGATACGAACCACTGGAGAAGAAGGAGCCTATGCCATTGGCTGGAAGAGGTGCAGGGTGTGTGTGTGTGTGTGTGTGTGTGTGTGTGTGTGTGTGTGTGTGTGTAAAGATGGTACACATAGCAATATGCCTAAGACTGGTAAAAAAAACTTGCTATTTCTTTTCTCAATAGCCAGACAGTGGGTTCTTCTGTGAAGAGAATTCCAGTGATGATGATATAATTCTGAAAGAAGAATTCAGAGGGGTCATTATCAAGCAAGGATGTTTACTGAAGCAGGTGAGTGGCCACTACTATTCGCTTTTAGCCTTTCCATCTTCTCAGGTTCTTTTCATTTCTAAACCACCAAACGGTATTTCATTTGGCTGATAGTCAACCAGTAAGTGAAACCAGCAAGGAGATGGACAAATAGCTTGGTAAATGATCCAAGTGGCATTAGGATAGGAGGACAGAGGCAGGCAGGGCAGAAGATGCACCTCGAAAAAGAGATGTTTCAAAATCATGGGAAAAAGAGATGTTTTTTTTAAAAAAAAAATTATTGATCTTTTAATTAGCTGGAAGAAATCAGTTGGCTAAGAGATGGCATGGAAAAGACAGATATTTCATAATAAAAATACTTCCATTTGCTTATCTCTCCTCCCCTCCTTCCCCCCCAAGTAATCAGGAAACAGGAATGAGCCACACCCAGAAGAGAAACATCATGCATGCTTGAGAGCAAGGAGTCTGTAGGTAGGACAGAGTGAAACCAAATCCAGGGCATGCCCGAGGCCAACTCTGCAGGAGCAGCAGACCAAGATCAAATCCAGTGAGAGGGCATGGACTCAGTCCTGGGGGAAAGTCATGTGCAGCTCCCAAGTGTCCGCAGATATAGGCTAGCATTAGACTGGGAGGCAAGGGCTAGGTAAGCTGAAGAGCTGTAGTTAGTTACCAGGTGCCAAGGAATGAGATGCCAAGAGTTAAGGGCTGGGGTGAGCGAGAAAACCAGGGCCTGCATCTGGTAGAGGCAGAAACAACAGGAAGACATGAGACTATCAGATGAAATCAACTGATACCAGCACATGGTGTCACAGAAGCAAAAGGCTTATGAAGCCAAGGTTTTGCCCTTCTGGTTGTGCTGTGAGCTGTCTTACAGGCCCTGCTCAGCATGTAACAGGGAGAATCTGGTTGCTATAAGGAGATTTTGTGCACTGTCTTTAGGTCCTGTGGACTGAGAGATTTGACTTACCTCATAATGGGCCCCTGAACTTTCAGGGCAGAGAAGGGAGAACCAATGTTGGGTATATATATTTACGTTTAGAAAGAAGGGACTTGGGCTAGTTGAAATTAGGTATAGATGTGGATTCTGAGTTTCACTAGGGGAAATGGGGCATTAGTGTGGTAACTACCTTAACATCAGGGTCCTAAGAAATAGCACAGCAAGGATTTAGAAAGATTTCACAGACGCGTGTAATGACTTTTATGACAGGGTGACCAGTGACTAGATTAAAGGAAAATCATAGGAGCAAGGCCAGCCTTATGTAGGGAAGATGGACAGTTTGCCCATTGCTGGCCTCCTCTTTAGTTTAATCCTGGCTTTTTGATTACAGGTGCTGGGAGGTGGCCATTAAGACAAGAGTTCCTTAGGAGGGAATTTCATTATTTTCCTGCGTTGTTGGTTCCTTACATAATTCTGCATTATTATCAGCTATTACTGACCTTGAATTAGTTGACCTGAGAAGCCCTAGTCTAGAGAGGAGCCCTGAGAAAATTGAACATGAGGGTTGAAAAGGGCTGAACGAAGTCTGAGCTGGACTGCATAAGTACCCCAATGCCCTGGAGGGTCAAAAACTGGCTGAGGGTAATGGGTGCCTGAGTGCCTGTTGAAGACAGTGGGGACCAGAGTAGGCATGCTTCCATGTTTCCTTGGCCTTCCTTTACTTGGCCTTTGATAGCTACTGCTTAACCTTAGCTAGCCCAGTTGATGCACACTCTACTCCTCCAGAGACCTGTTAAAATTGCATGCCATGCCAATTAGATTAGAGTCTCTGGATTTTATAGCTCCCATTGGTGTGTGGCCAGGTTGAAAACCACAGAGCTAGCCTTTTACCTAAAAGCTAATTTATCCTATTATCAGAACACTACTATTTAAATAGCCGTCCTTAGAAACCTCCTTTAAATATAAACAAAACAGAAACCTGGAATTTTGTTCTTTTACAATAATCTTTCCTCTCATTTTTGGGAGGCAGGTGGGGAAAAGAACAAAAATCTCTTCTATTTGAATTGACAGCCCCCTTTAATGTTTCCATCCTCTTAGTTCAGTGGTTTATTACCCTGGTTTATATCAGAGTCATCCGAGGGAATTTTTAAAATGTCCTTGTTAAGTGGCACAAAAACTAACCCACCCTGTGTCTACTGCTAGGAGTTAGCCACCATTAGCCTGCATAGAATGCTTATCTTGAAAAAGGACACCCGTGCTCATCCCCTTAAATGGTGAAGAAGCAGTGTTCAACTGGAGTCAGGCCCTTCCTCCTCCCATCTTTTCCTCCCCACTCCTCCCATCCCAGAGGAAATAATTATACTTGGGGGAATGTAACAAACTTGAGGACAAATGAGACTGGATTATAGTAAATATAATTAATTCTGTTGTGACAATGGATAAAATATCTGGTTTCTCAACCAATGTTGAGAAATGTTCTTTGATGAGGAAGGACAATGTGTTATATGTGTATATTTTTCTCATATCTGCTGCAGAATTCAGCATCCTTCTTGGTCTATAATAGGCAAAAAACATTTGTAGGATGAATTAAATAAAAAATAAGTAGATTACTCTGACAGATCAGGAACAATTCTTGGAAGCCCTAGGCACCCATGCATTCCTTAAAATCCCTCAGGAAATGCTCATTAGATGAAAGATGTCTAGACAGAACATTGTCATATTGTGATGCCAGTGAGGGCTTAAAGGAATTATGGTGGTGGCCAGGGTTGCTGATTTCACATCTTTCTGTTACCTTCCTCTTCCATTGACCCGTAAGAAGTTGGTATTCACCCAGTCATTTCATAGGAGGATATGCCACATACACAGATCAGGATAAAACGGTGTGGGCAGAAACTTTAGTGTCCACATTTTATGGGCAACATTGATTAAGGCAGAGAGCAGAAATTCATAAGAAGTACGTTAGAAGTTGATGCTTTGCAAAAGCCATTCTGAACGTGAAATAGCAGATAGAAATATTCTGTATCCTCCCAGACGACTTCGCAGAGTTCCTGGCTTCAACCTTCATGCAAGTGAAAGACTCTTTGAGATGAGCTCCTTGACCAAATGATTGGCCAACTAACTTAGACCCGTTCTTGGAAGCTCCTTTAAACTCCCCTGACCTGGAATTATAAAGGAGGCAGTGTTTGCTAAAATTGTAAATGTTTCATTGTTTTCTATGCCCACACAATGAAAAAATATTAGAAAATTGATTTATGTGCCTGTCAATGTGTGGAGTGTTAGAGAACAATATTCTTCGTATTGGCAGGATAGAAAATCCATATCTTTTAATCTAATACAGTATTTTTTTTTGCTTCTGAGTTATTTAAGTCATTTGAATTTCAGTGGGAAAGCATGCAATCAGTTTTACCATGACATTTTAATAAACTGCCATAAGCTAATTGAGATAACTGGGTAATTCAAAGCAATAGACATGAAGCACTCCCCTGAGCTAGGCATAGTGCTGGGCATTGGAGGACAAAAGACAAACAAGACACAAATTCTGCCCTCAAAACCCACAGTCCAAACAGTGTCAGTGTTTAATTCTATTGGGAAAGGCCAAGCCCTGTTCTTCCTTCTCGTCATGTCTGGCACAGCAGCTATTCCTTCCCATTTCCTTTGCTGCTACCTGATGTCAATCCCTGGTAATTTTATGCCTGAATTGTTGAAATCACTTCGTAATGACTTTCTTTTTACCTTATTATCTTGGCCCTGGTTTATTTCTAATCTAACCAGCTAGTCCATTCTGTTGTCACCACATGAATCTTCCTAAAATATGTCTGTAATCTTTTTAGTTCTGACTCAGCAACAACTCCACCTTTTCTTTTCACTAAGTCTCTTTCCACTTTTCTAATCTTGGTTTGACTGTTCCTCATGACCTCTGCCTTCTAGTCTGACGGCTCTTACCGCTCTTTTGTTGTCAATGGTCTCCTCACCTACCTTTTTCTCACCCATGTGGATAGGCATAGGTCTTTAGAAGACTTTCTTTGACATACAAACCCCAAATTACTATCTCTCATTTAATTTTTTTCAAATCCATTATCTATACCAACTACTTGATTTGCACACTTGATATTTTATTTTTCCACATAGACTATAAACTCTATGAAAAGAAGGGGCATGTCTTAAATTAAGTCTCTTTATAGCCTCCACATTACCTAATGTAGTACATTGCACAAACAGAGTACTGTTTTGTATAATAGCAAGTTGGAAGGCAATCCTAGAAATAATTTAATCTATAGTTTAATAATATCCAATTGTTCATGCTAACTCTCTGACAAAGATCTGGGTTGGGGCCTGGTTCTCCTAGAATTAGTACTTCAACTTTTTTTCCAATTCAGCCAAGATTTATTTTGCAGGTGCTATATATACAGAGTGATGCCAAGAACTCATCCTTCCTTTTCTTATGTTGATCCTGGATATAGGGGCATCGGAGGAAGAACTGGAAAGTGAGGAAGTTCATTCTGAGAGAAGACCCTGCATATCTGCACTACTATGACCCAGCTGGGGTGAGATTCTGTGGCCAATAGACCATTCTACTGGAAGCCTCCACTGCATTGGCTCATGGGCTTTCCACTCCCATTTCTGCTCTGTTGGTGTCCCCTTTCCCTCTTCGCCCTCGCACTTTTGTTTTTCTGCCACCTGTTTCTACCGTTTTCTACCTCCTCTTATTTGCAAAGATTTGAGATCTTAGGCTTTGAGGCATAAGCTCAGGGATGGAAGAAAATATCACTAAATTGTCATTTATCAGTCAACTCAACAGAATTTGTTTTATTTTCCCTAATCTAGTATTTTTCAGAGGGATTCAACCAGTTCAACACTTTGTTCCTGGTTTAATATGCAAACGAGGGTTAGTTTCTCTTCCAGGCCACCTTGGATGAAAGCATTGTTCAAATCTGGGCACTTGGACTGTTGAGTATTCAGAAGGGGGCTTTTCCTCAATGAAATGAGCCAAGTCTGAGGTGTACAGGCAACTCCATCTGGGTTGGGTCTCCAGGCTCTTCGGTTCCCTCCCACGAGGGTTATTGCATGAGGCCAAGAGCTCCGGAAACATGCATTTCTCTTGTGGGACATGATGATTCAGCCTTTCCACCTCCCCTCCCACTTTCTCCAGATATGAAGCTGAGATAGACTTGTGTCTCCTCACTCCATCTCCCCGGGTGAGGTGGTGGGTGGGGAACTTGGAAGGGGTGTCTTTTAATTTCCTTCTGCTCTTATCTATTTTGGGGGGGCCCTGATCTATACCAGAATGAGTGTGAGGCTTTGCACTGAGAGGAGAATGTATGTCCATATCTTGTACTTTGGAAACATAACGAAGGACTCCCCTCTTCTCTAGGGGGAAGATCCCCTGGGAGCAATCCATCTGCGAGGCTGTGTGGTGACCTCAGTGGAGAGCAACCCAGATGGTAAGAATGAATTTTTGTTTGGGCGTGATGTATCTACTTAAGTTCCCTTTCCACTCATGGGCATCCTGAGCCAACAATTATCAATCATTCAATTAATCAGGCATAAGCATGGATGAATTTCTGCTTAAAAACCTGGGAGAAACCAAGAGCTATTCTTTCCCAACTGCTGCCCTGGCTCTGTGGGTCTTGGGGAGTTGGAGAGATTTTGTGGATGCCTTGGGTAAATCTCTGAGCAATGCTGAGAAAAATTCTTCACATCAGAACTGGCTTCAGTGGAGAAACTTGTTACTTCCTGATGTGTGTAACTGAGCCATGACATTCCTTAATGGGAGCCTTTTACACACCAGGAAATCTCCCACAAGCTAAAGAACACTTGCAGTGTATGGAAGGTGTACCTGGGTTATCATTAGGTCTGTGCTAGTCGGTTAGCGGCATGGCCTTGGGTGAATCTCCTAACCAACCTGGGTTGTAGTTCTTCCTCTGAGAATGAGGGGTTTGCACCAGATCACACCTCTGGGTCCCAGATCACATGCCTATGACATGGAGCATGGAATAAGTATGTTGGTGTGGATTGACTTCTCAGGTGTGGGGATGGGTGGTATCACAGTGGAGGTGTGGTTCAGACAGCCAAACCTTGATTTGATCTGGTGGTTTTGGGTTTATGATGTTATAGAGATACACAGAAAAACACTACAGTTGCAAAAGCCTGGATTTTTTTTTTTTTTTTTTACTACCCCTGCTTACTCCCTTCACCCCATAGAATTCTGCTTTAGTTTTGGGTTAGGGAACATCTTGCTTTTTGATCTGAGATGGAGATGTTAAGCCTTGTCACAGTATTGGCCAGTTTACTGCCTCCAATCTTTCAGCAGAGACGCTAACTCAGCCCTTGATAAAAACAGGTTCTGGCTACTCTGGTGGTACTGGCGGTGGGCCTGGTTATTTATACATAATTTATTTACTTATTTATTTATAAATTTAAAAAGGTATTAGGGTCAGCCCTTGATTTATATTATGAGTAGGGGAAATATTCATTAGGCACTATTTGAGGTTACTCACTGCTCGTATGCAAAAGTGAGCAGTTTGTAAAAGAAAATGTTTCTCCTTGAGTGTTTCAACTTACTTCTTAAACACACACACACACTCACACACACACACACACGATCATACTATGTACCTACCTGTATAAATACTGTATATGGTTATACAATAAATACATCTGATCATAAAATGATGGCAAGTTTGAAAACCACATGTTTGATTTTCTTAGAACTCAGGAAACAGGCTTTCCTTCCTTGCAGAGGAGGGTGAGCTAGGCGGCCTCTCTGTGCCCACGGGCACTGTCATTCCTGTTTTCTTTCGCCAGCCAAGAAAAATGAAGAAGAGAACCTGTTTGAGATCATCACGGCCGATGAAGTTCATTATTTCTTGCAAGCGGCCACCCCCAAGGAGCGCACCGAGTGGATCAAAGCCATCCAGGTGGCCTCCCGGACTGGGAAGTGAGGACATACCTGCAGCTCCTCGTCACCCTCCAGAGGGAACCCCCCAAATAAGCTAGGTCCAGGATCTATTCACTTCTGGAGACACACCAATAAGAAAGGGCCCAGGGCTGGGAACTTTTCACCTGCGGGGATTCTAGATGTAACTAGCCACATGCCAGGCGCTGTGCACCTGCACCCCACCACATGGCTCAATGCAGTCTCTGTTACTCTTCGTGTCCCCCAAGCAGATGTAGCAAGCTACATGGAGCTGGCACACAGCTTAATCTCTCAGGCGCCTGGTTCCTCTTCTGGAAAATGAAGTGAAAGCCTTGAGGTCCTCCCTAGCTTAAAACCCCAAAGCCCCGTGTTTCTAATCTCCCCCCGTCGTCCAGCTCCTGTCCCTTCTTGGCTGAGTCTTGGCCTTCAGAACCTGAAACCGCTCTTCCCTTTATAATCCTTGCAATCTGTATTAAGAGGACCAGGCACAAAGGCCTTTTGTTCTTTTCCACTTCCTTCCCCTGCCCGTGGCCACAAGATTGTGTATCAAAACGAAGGAGACCTCTTTCCTCCCTCCCTCCCTCTACCCAGAAACGTTCCGACAGCCGGCAGTGCAGTGGTGGCTTTCAGGGTGAAGCCTTCGTTCACGTACTAGAGCCTGGGAGGTTATCGTGTCTTCTGCGAAAAAGACCCAGGGAGGCCTGGAGTAGCCGGGGCCTTTTCCATGCCTTAAAGCTGCTCAGAGCAGGCGTTTCCACTCCCACTCGAGGCTGATCTGAGAGGGCTACCTTTGTTCCTTTCAGGAGCATTTCTCTGTCATTTATTACCATTAGGATGGGGAACTCCAAATCTTCGAGATTGTTTCATTTGAGTGTTTACAAGGAAAAAAAAGTGACTAGATGAATTCCCTTCATGGTTTTTCTCCATGGGTGCGGGGCCTGGACAGCTGCCTGGTAATGTGTTGCCTCCAACCCCAGCTCCAGGGTGCAGGGGCTGGACCGCAGGCAGCCGGACAGGGTGATGGGTTTGTGTAAAGACAGCACCGAAGGGACAGAGCTGGTGGAGGGGGCCGTCAACATGGTTTGGTGCTCTCAGTTCTGTGGTGAGTGACACTGTGGTTGTGCCTGAGCTTTAAGCATAAGCTATAGCAGCTGCTGCTGGGCCTGCGAGGGGCATCATGGACCCACTTTCAACCAGACTGATTTGACCTTGATTCCAATCAGGACCAGTTTCCAAATTTTGTTCGTGTCCACCCACTGGTGATCCTAATCCAAAACTGAGAGATAAACCGAGATGTGTGCGAAGGTGTATTTCCCAATTTCAGATTTTCAATTCTAAGGCCCCAGTGAAGAAAGGAGAGGAGAAAATTCTTCCTAATTGTATCAACTCTCTCCCCTCCCCCAATTTCACACCATATCCATGAGGCTATTCCTAGTCCCAGATTGTTTTAGCAATGGCCTACGGGCAAAAGACTACCTTTCTTCTGATTCTGTAGTAACCTGTTTTCTTAGAACAAGCACAGTAGTTTTTCGATATTCAGTGTTAAAAGTATTTATTAATACGGAATCCACGTTATGTTTTCAAATAAATATGACTGTGTTTAGTGTCTTTTGGGTGTGATAACTCTGATGTTTTGCCTCTCATTTACAACTCTCCTTTCTACAGTCCATTTCCATTTACTGAGGACAGTACCAGTTATAATCTCTCAAGTTATCCTGGTGACTCTATGATTTCAAAGTCAGTCTGTTCTAGGAATAATAAAAACAGGGGGCAATAAAGATAGACCATAAGCCTGATTCGCTAATTTTTAATTTATGAGACCTTGGTTATAATGTTCAGGCAAACAAGAGTCCACAAATGGCCATTAGCTATTAAGGATGCAGAAAACTATTTGCGTCAGGGAAAAGGAGTTTCCTGCAGGAGGTTGAGCCGATGTGTGCTGCTCAACCCCAGGAGGCACTGTTCAGACTGGAGTCTAGGTGCCTGGTGTGCCTAGGATTTTCATTATACAATCTGCATATTTGGATACAGTCATCTGCAGAGAACGCAAAGTGTTATCATGGCTTCCTCACACAGCAATTCATGCTTCCTGGTGGAACAAAGGGGTCACTTTTCAAAGTCGTTATTTTGAGTCTAGGCATAGATGTTATATCTGAACCTCTGGCTAAGGAGTCTGCCCAGGCCTTCAGGCTAATAATAGGCAGATCCACATGTGTCCTAGCCCCAGAGTGGCAGACTGTCCCCTCAGTAACGTGGATGAAGGGATATACACACTCAATTTCACTTGAACATTCAAACCCAAAAAGAAAGGCTGCTTGGCATTTACCCAGGATTCCAATTTAGATGAGAGTGGGATAAATTATAATATAATCAATTGTAGAAGAATTAAGAAAGTATATATAAAGGAGAAAAATGTCTTTGTGCATCATGTGATCAACAGAAAAATAAAGCATTTGATCTGAAAAATCTAACACCTCTGTGGGAAAAAAATAGAAGGGGGCACTGGGAGGTGAGACTCTTACACGCAGATGAGAAGACAGTGCTGATTTAAGGAGAGATGTTTAGTGTGCCTTTAGACATGCACAGATACACACACAGACAGTGACCAAAGTCTTCCAGCAGAGGATGACTTTCCAAAGCAGGACGAGGAACTTGCTTTGATTAAAATAATGAATTGTTTCCCAGTGCTACACAGAGCACCCGCATAATTTCCTTTGCATTTGGCAGGGGTGGGGAGGCTACTATAAATGAGCCCCTTTCTGCTGTCACCCCATGTCAGCCTGCGGGTACAAAGAAAACCACCCAAGGAATTCCTTAAGATTTCAGGTTCCATTTTGTGCTCTCTGAACAAGGAGTTTCACAGCTGAGTATAGTGGATTAGGAGACATCAGAGGGGGAAAGGATGGGACAAAGAGAACGAAAGGAGAAGCTTGCTTTAAAAAAAACACAACGCACCAAAACTTGAAATGATGGTTTTCAGTGATTTTGGCTCAGTTTCAGGGCAGAGGGAAGGTAAAATTCAGACCCCAGCAGAGGAGAAAGAGGAGAATGAGTGGAGAGTATTTATGACACAATATTTGCTACCTACTGAAGATTCAAGGGAACAGTGTTTGTGGGGAGGTTGTTTGATACAGTGGGAAATACCTTGGTTTAGACTCTAAACTTTTCACAGGGGTTGCCTAAATACATCCTGCATATCAGATATTTGCATTATGATTCCTAACAGTAGCAAAATTACACTTATGAAGTAGCAACGAAAATAATTTTATGGTTGGGGTCACCACAACATGAACTGTATTAAAGGGTCGTGGTATTAAGAAGGTTAAGAACCACTGATTTAGAGCCTGGACTCTGTGTTTAAATGCCCAGTCTGTGACTTACTGCACTTACACCATGTGAAAGTATCAATTTCTTTGCCCCTAAAATGAGAATAATAATGTCCCCTTCATAGGGCTCTTCTTAGGACTAAATGAAATACTACCTGTAAGTTACCTGGGATGTGTGGGCACCAGACAGATCCTAGTTCTGTTTATTGTGACTTCTCTGTCATAGAAGCCATTCATGTTAATCCAGATTTACTTTTTTAAATTTAACAAATATTTATTGAACATTTACTATGTATATGTATATACTTTGCAAATGAAATTTTATATAAATATAATCTAATAAAAGAGTAATATGCAAATTAACCATCACTCCGAGACACCTAGCCCATGCCCACCAGCCAATCAGAGCGACTATATGCAAATTAACCCAGCCAAGATGGCGGTTAATTTGTATACACAGGCTCGAAGACTGAAGACAGCCTGAAAGGAAGCCAAGTGCTGCAGAAGGGAGCCAAGCGGCAGAGAAGGGAGGGAGCAAAGCGGCCCAGAAGGAGGGATCGAGGCAGTGGAGATGGGAGGGAGCGAGGCAGCGGAGACAGGAGGAAGCGAGGCAACAGAGATGGGAGGGGGAGAGGCAGTGGAGAAGGGAGCGAAGTCTGCCTTCGCTCTGGCTCAGGAAGCCCTATTCTTGCAGGAATGTTCCTGTAATGGGCCTCTAGTGTGTGTGTGTGTATATATATATATATATATATATATATATTCATAGGGTTATTTTTCCCATAAGGTATTAATTTTAATTTATAATTATAATTATAAATTATAATTACTCAATTATAAATTGTCCTGTGTTAGGTTTTGAGAACATAATCTCTACAGGCTCCATATCAGCGGGATTTGGTCTCTGTCAGAAGGGCTTGCGGAATTCTTTTACTGAAAATATACCTGAGCCTCTGCTTCAGGGATTCTGATTTCATAAGCGTGCAGTGGGGCCTTTGTGTTTGTACTTCTACTTAAAAAAATATATATGCGTAATTTTTAAATCAACATTAAAGGTAAAAACTACCAGTAAACTGCTTGAATCACCACTGCCTACAGTTGAGACATTGAAGAAATAGTCTAGCATTTAAAGCTCTTTGCCAACTGCCCCCCCTACCTTTCCTAACTGACTTCCCATTTGCCCACCATCCACTCCAGACATACATCCATCTCAGTTGTCCTTGGGAAGATCATCAGGCTTCTGGAACCTCCTCTTGCTCATGCACCCCCAAGGCCTAGAACACACACACATACACACACACACACTTTTTCTCTCTCTCCCTCCCCTCCTCTTTCTCTCTCTCAATATGTTTTTATTGATGTAAGAGAGAGGAAAGAAGAAGGAGGGAGGGAGAGAGAGAGAGAGAGAAACGTGGCTATGAGAAACAATCGGTTGCCTCCCCTATGCACTCCAACCAGCGATCGAGCCTGCAACATAGGCATGGGTCCTGAGCAGGAATCCAACCTGTGACCTTTCGGTGCACAGGATAACTCAACCAACTGAGCCACCCAGGCCAGGCTGGGTCTCTCATTCTTAATGCATAGCTCCCGACTCCCTTTGTAATTCCCTCTCCTTCCATAGTAGACCTTGTGTCGCTGAATTTCTCTGTCATCCATTTGTGCTAGGAAGAGTACATAGCAATAGTTACATCTTCTGTTGGTTATGAACCATGCTTCCTGTTTTCGGCTTTGTGTTCTTTGGGATCAGAACAATGTATGTCTTTTGCAATTTTCCCAATCCCCTCTGCACCTAGTTCAGTGCTTGTGCATAGTAGATGTTCTAGAAATAGCTATTGATTGAGTAATGAGAACCAGCGAATTATAGTCACAGTAGGAAGCTCTGTACACTGCCAGGAGCTGAGGGAGTTCCCTGTGGCTGCAAGAGCACCCTTCTGTCTGCTGTCGCCATCCTAAGTACTGGGCAGATATAAGCTCAGTTAATATTTATAGCAACCTTAGGAGATTTATATTATATTTTTCCATTTTGTGGATGAGGACACTTTGGCACTGAGAGGTGAAGTAACTTGTGCAAGCCACACAGGTAGGAATTGTCAGAGTTGGGGTTCTAGCCCAGTCTGGCTGGCCCAGAGTCCCCGAGTTCAGGCTCGTAACCCCTACCTTCCCTTCCTAACAGGAGATGAATTTAATGTGCTGATCATAGATGCCAAGAACTTTGTTACATACCACACAGATTTTTCACTTAATTTTTATAACAATCATGTGAGGCAGCTTCACCCCCATTTTGCAAATGAAGAAAACGAGGTTAATAAGATTACCCAAGAGCCCTGAGCCAGTCGCCCAAGGAACTTCAAACCCAGGTCTGCCTGGCTTCTGAAGCCACGTGCTTAAGTGCTCGGCTCTGCCCTGGATACATTTGGGTTTTACCACCTTCTGGGTGTGTGTCTCGTTGCTGTGGCAACGCCCTGCTTACTGCACCCACTATTCATGCACTATCGGCGGCAGCAACGTTTCCTAAGTCACAGGGGCTCTAGGTTTTCCTTTGTTTAAAGGGAAACCTGTATGGTCAGATACAGCTATGAAAACAGCTCTGCCCAGCTGGTGTTGGTCTGGAGGCTCCTGACGATTTTATTTTCTAACACTATATGTTCCAAAGCATTTTCCTGAGCTCATGAGTGTGTGTGTGCACCCATATATACACATGTGCACTTGTATATGTACTTACAACCTTTTTACCTAACTCCACTGATATCACTGCACCCATGCACAGGAAAGAAATTGCTGTGTGATCCACGGTCATGTTTTGTCAATAATAAGAAAGCAAACAACATCATAAAAAGGGGAAGGAGAGATCCTTTACTGAAAAAGATATATAGATGACCAATCAACATCCTTCGTTATTAGAGAAATCTTTACTGGCAAAGACCCTATTTTGAATACAGTGGGTGGAATAAAAGATATTATTAAAAGTAATTTCCTCTGTTCCTTTTTACTATTTAAAATATGACTTTTAGAGAATTTAACATTGTGCATGTGGCTTGCATGTGTGGCCTGCATCGTGTTTTTATTGGATAAGGTGGTTCCAGAAAGTAGTTCCTCTAGCTGGATGGTTTCTAAAACAAGGATATGAAGAATATGGAACAGATCTTACACCCAACCACAATGTGTAATGTGAGCAAGAAACAAGTGTTTGCTGTTTGAAGCCATTGGGGTTTGGGGTTACTGTGGCATTCATACCCTAGCTAACCTGTTGGGTCAACATGGAAGAGGAACTTCCAGACTATCCTACCCTCTGAAGTCTCCATCGATAATTTTTCTTCTTTAGATTTCTGAGGCTGGAAGACGCGCTGCCCCAGTTTGGTCACTTGTTTTCTGTCACAGTGAGTGACCCAGATGGAAGAGCAGCCCACTCCTTCTGTTGCGCCTGCCTTCCTGTCTCTCTTGCTCTCTGGGCCTCTCCATGAACTGCTCACATTAGGGTTTTACAAGCAAATTCTAACCATAGTGTGGCGAGCATGCGGAGCAAGAGGTCAGTGATAGCCAAGCCTGTTGTCATGCACAGGTAAGAGGTGATAGGAACACGGCAGTGAAGGTGAGGCAGGTGAGCATCCATGTCAGTCACCAGCTGAATAATTACTTACAGGAAGTCCATCACATATCAGGAATTGTGCAGGGATGAGAAGTAGCTGAGCCTTCCTCTGCCCTCAAAGAACTGTGATGCTGATGTTTCAGCACCTTGTGACGGCTGAGGACTCGAGGGGCCGATAAAGAGGGGGAGCTGGGCTGTTTGAGAAAGCTTCCTAGCGATGGGGACAGCTGAGTGAAGCCTTGCAGGACTGATATTATCAAGCAAAGAGGGTAGGGGACAGATCTGAAAGATACTCAGGAGGGAAAATGAACAAGAGAGAAAAGAATCTGAGCTGATTTTCAGTTTGGCACTTAGTGACCTGGAAAATGGTTATTTCATTGACCAGTGTAAGAAATACAAAAAGAACTAGTTAGTGGGAAGGATAATGCATTTAGATAGAAAAATACTAAATGTGAAGTTCGAGTTAGGAATCTAGAAGGGACTGCCCAGTAGCAGTTAAGGATCTAGGACTGAAGCAAAGAAACAAGGTCACAGGGACCTGTTGGAGTCGTGTGCTTGTCTGTGAGCATTTGAAGCTGTAATGACGGCTAAGACTGCCCAGGGAGAAGAAAAGTCCATGCGTTCATCTACTCATGCATTCGGTGTTTACTGAGAGTTCACTGCGTGGTAAGTGAAGAAAAGTGAGATCAACCTGAGGAAGTGTGTACTTTAAAAACAAACTGAAATGTAGACTCTTCCTTTAAGAGACTTGACTGTGGCCCAGCCAGTGTGGCTTGGTGGTTGAGCATTGACCTATGAACCAGGAGGTCTTGGTTTGATTCCTGATTGGGGCACATGCCCAGGTTTAGGGCTCAATCCCCAGTGGAGGTTGTGCAGGAGGCAGCCGATTAATGATTCTTCCTCATCATTGATGTTTCTATCTCTCCCTCTCCTTTCCTCTCTAAAATCAATAAACACACACACACACACACACACACACACATTTAAAAAGAGACTTAAATGTGCAAGGAAAGGGATAAATAGCTGGTAACTAGATGGAATAAGAAACCAAGAGAACACTTTAAAAGGATGAGAGACTTTCTGGAGTTGAAAATTTAGTTTAATTTCATCCACACTTAAAAAAACACACCGTTTTTGTCAATGAGAGAAATATAACTTAACATTTTCAGTTGATTGTTTGCAAAGATGTTAATATTGTTAAAATGTTCAGGGATTTAAATCATATCTATTAATAATCCTCCCATTATCTGATTCTTCTGCTCTGCAAATAATGGACTTGGAAGACTTATGCATTAAAAGAAATTAATTGGACAAATGTTAACTGGCCATCTCAAGAGCTAGGTGTTATTCGGGTGCAGAAAAGTCAAGACCCAATTGTGCCCTCCAGGGCTTAGTGTCTGTTTATAAGGATTAATGTTAGTGAACTGCATAGATGACCACAGTGATGAGATTACACCTCTATTTTTAGAAAATACCACAAAAAGTAAAAATATTGAGGAAAGTCTAGAAAATTGGCTTGAGCTCTGTTTGTGTTAAATGAATAACTAAAGAATTAGGGTTCCCTTTTTTCTTTGGAGGCAATGGGCATTTAGGTAGCTTGAAAGAAGGTCACTCAAGGGACAGGGAAATCCGTTAGTGGATTATTATAGTTTATCTGCATGAGAGGCAATGGAGTATAGATAGCAGAAATAAAGATGAACATATGATTTCTTTCCAGGGGTTAAGCAATGTAGAAATCCCCCACTTTCTCACTGTGGCTTGTCCACACATGTAAATAAGCACGGATGAAATGCCATGGTAAGTGTTCAGCATAATGACGGTTAAGGCTATATGCAGTGTTCAGTTTGCCATGTAGGGTAGAAAGAGTACATACCACTCCTCTGAAGGCATAACATGTCTACTGGGTCATCTGGAAAGCAGATGCCGAGACAGAATTAGAAATGGAAGGGGTTTATTAGGAAAGAGAGAGGTTAAGTCCATGAAAGATAGAAGAAGCCAAGTTGGGTAGAGAAAGCTTTCAGACTACAATGCAACCTGACAATGGTGGCCTTGAAAGACAGCGCAAAGGGTAGTCTTCTCAATGGACAGAGCTTTGAGATTTGTGTGGGAGAATAAGTGCCCACGGTGATAATATATTTGGACTCATGGATGGTGGCAAATGGCTTGTAGAAATAGTCAGGGTCCTATAGTGAAAGACACTGAAAAATCAGAGACAAGGTTTGAGATAGTGGCATATGGACGTACGAAAAGGGGACCTGAGGTATAAAGATATCTGTATTATATACTAATAGTCCCCCAAAGCATCCACCTGAAATTAGTTAGCCAGTTGGTGTTAGCCAGTGCTTGTCTACAGTGACTACAGAACCATGGGCACCTCAATAGGGTGGTCACAGTGGCAGAGATGGAGGCTATGCATAGTGCCAGCAGTATTGACTTCCACTTTCTAAGGCTGATCTAGCTACTGCCACCTCTGAATGTCTAGCCTATGAGCAACAGAGATAAGTGTAGAGCCTCCTGTATGGCATATTTTATTTTATTTTTATTTTATGTTAATCCTCATCTGAGGATATTTTTCCATTGATTTTTAGGAAGAGTAGAAAACAAGAGGGAAAGACAGAGAGAGGCATTAATATGAGAGAAACACATCGATGGTTGCCTCCTGCACATGCCCCGACCAGGGCCCGGGCCAGGGAGGAGCCTGCAACTAAGGTACATGCCCTTGACTGGAATGGAACCCGGGACCCTTTGGTCCGCAGGCTGACACTCTATCCACTGAGCCAAACCAGCTAGGTCCGGCACTATTTTTTAGGAGACCAACCAGCCACTGATCAAGTTGACTATACTGGACACCTTCTATCATGAAAGGACCAATGATTTATTTTTATAAGAATAGACATCAATTATGGGCCTGGCTTTCCATGGAGCCACAGCCAGCATCATTATCTGAAAGTTTACAGAGCGTCTGACTTGAGGTACAGGGTCCTATACAACATAGCATTCAACCAGTGGACCCACTTCACAATGAGGGCTGTAAGGAATGGGCCCACAACCATGCGATCCATTAGTCATATGACACACTGTCATACCCAGAAGCTGCTGGAGTGGTGGGATGTTGGAATGGCCTACTGAAAGCACAGCAGAAGTGACAGTTCAGAGGCAATATTCTGGACTGTGCTAAGTTAAAGGTCTTTATCCTCAGGGAGCACATTTTTGCTAGAGGACACAGCAAAGTTCCCACTAGACTGTAAGTCACAGTTGCCACCTGGGCATTTGAATTCCTTGTGTCTTGAGACCTGCCCACAAGAAGTGGAGTCAGTAACTTGAAACAGAATTAGGAATGCAAGGGATTAATTGGAGGCAATACGTATGAAAGATGGGAGTGGGAGAGTTAGGCAGGAGCACCTCACATTGTGCTGCAAGGAGGACAATGGCTCAGTCCACATCATCGGAAGCTCCAGAGCGAAGATTCCTGTTCCCACATTGAGGAGAAATGGCCAAGCCCTCCTATTCCACCATGATTTACTACTTAAGAACAGAGGTATTTGGTCCATATGGATTTTAAAAAGAGCCTTTCCTGTATTTCAGAAAAGATTTTTATAGATCCAACCCTTATAGCTCCCTAGTGGCTAGTTAGCTTTCATACGAACTCTAGTCCTGTAGCTTTGGCTCAATTTAACACTACAATCCTTTATTCTCCCAATAAAACTTGGCATTTACTAATGAAAACACTGGCTTGCAGAACTATTATCTCTAAAATGGATATCAAAAGCCTAGTTTGGAACTAAAAGCTGAATATTGTTTCCCCCTTTTTGTAGCTTAGCTCTGCTCACCCCCTCTGAAGAGGCTAAGGGAGTAATAAAAATTGTCAGGAATAAAAAGTACTTGTAATAATATTTCAAATTATTACCCTGCATTGATTTATCTCATAGATATCATGTTGCATAAAAAGAAACCAGTCTCCAAAGAATATAATGTATGATTTCTTTTACAGGAGGTTTAAGATCACGCAAAACAAAAGTTTATAAAAGTCAGAACATTGAATACTTTTGGGGGTATGCTGTATCATCTGGGAAACTGCAGGAGAAAATCTCATAAGATGCTGGAATGTTCTATAACTTGATCTGGGAATTGTGTATTAATATGGGAAAGATAAATTATTGATCTGTACACTTAAGATTAAGTGTTTTGTATATAACTGTATATTGTCTTTCAATAAAAATGTATTGTTAGTTTCCTATTGCTGTTGTAATAAATTATCACAAATGTAGTGGCTTAAAACAGCACATGTTTATTATCCTACTAGAGGCCTGATGCACGAAATTTGTGCAAGGGGTTTGGCCCTTGCAGTCGTGGTGGCTTGTCTAGGCCTTGGCAGCCCTAGCTTCAACCGGAAGGTCTTCCGGCTATCCAGTCTACTTAGCATATTACGCTTTTATTATTATAGATAATAGACATTCAAAAATGGGTCTCCCTGGGCTAAAATCCAGGTGTTGGCAGGATTGTGTTCCTTTCTAGGGGGTGTAAGGGAGAACACAGATTGTGTTCTGTCTTGCCTTTCTGAGCTATCTTGGCTGGGACTCTCCTTCCATTTTCAAAGCCAACATTGGCCAAGTGATGACATCTCTCTGGTTCTGACTCTTCTGCCTCCTTCTTACCCATTTTAGTACCCTGGTGATTGCATTTGTCCCACCTGAACGATCCAGTGTCATGTCCCTGTTTTAAGGTTGATTAGCAACCTTTATCCCTTCTTACCAGGTAATTTCATTTACTCACGGGCTCCAGGAATTAGGATATGAATGTCTTTTGGTTGGGAGAGAGCTGCTCACCACAGTTATTATTCTGTTATAGTTTCTTAATTTATAATTAAAGTTTTCAAGATAATGTCCTAACCAAAAAAAGTTTAAACACCATTAGCAATAAAATCATCATCCCATTTTCAGGTGGCATCTCCCCAAATGAGCTTTTTCTAGTACCAATTATTCCTGGATCTGCTTACTCTAGTGCTCACAAGTTTATAACATGCCCCATGATGCTTCAATCTCCTGCCCTGGCCATTCTCTGAAATATAACAGAAGGTTCGGCTATCAAGAATATGAAACGGGTTTCTAGGGAGAAGATGGCAAAATGCATATCAAGAGAGAGAAAAAGATCAGTTGTGACTTTCATCTCAAGAAACATGGAGGTCAACTCACCTCTCACTATAAAAAATAATTTTCCCTTCGATGGGGAAAGACCTTTCCAGAAGCAACAAATATATGCTACCTCTGCAGCAGCCTAGAAGGCTGGCTTTGTTTGTTGACTTCTGGAAGTTCTTCACTTTGCCTGTTAATGCTGTTCTCCTGGTGAGATGGTCCAGCAAATATTATAAACTGTTAGTGATCCAATGTACATGGGGCAGATTCCAAACTTTTAGACAATTCTTGTAAAAACCACTTTCTGGGTAGGACAAGCCACAGGATTAAGGAGGTTCATAGTTCATAGTGCTTTTAAAGAAGGCTGATCGGTAAGTCCTCATTCTCCTAACTTCTACTTAGGCTCTCTGATGTTCCATTGGTGAAGCACTGCAGTCATGACACTGGAGTGGATGGAGTATCCAACTACCTGGTAGTTTTGTAATCCTGTGCAACATATAGGCAGAACATAAATAAAGCAGTGGGGTGAAGGCTGAAAAAATGCCAAGCTTGGATTTGAATTACACTTTTTTTTTAAGAAGGAAAAGAGCTTATGACAGAAAAAAAAGAGGAAGCTTTATTTATTTATTTTTATTGATTTCAGAGAGGAAGGGAGAGGGGAAAGGAGAGAGAGATAGAAATATCAATGATGAGAGAGAAGCATTGATTGGCTGCCTACTGCATGCCCCCTTACTGCCCATGTGCCCTTGACCGTAATCGAACTCGGGACCTTTCAGCCTGCAGGCCCGATGCTCTATTCACTGAACCAAACCAGCTAGGGCGAAAATGGAAGCTTTTAAGTGGAAAATGTAATATTGATTTTTCCGGGCATATCATTGTGAAAGTAAGAACATCAGAGAAAAAAGAGAAACAAAAATAGGGCACACACAAGAAACTGGAAGTGAGAATGTTATTGGACTCTTCAATAGCAACGTTGAAACTAGAATAGAGCAATGCCTTCAAAACTCTGAGTAAAAGTTATTTTTGACCTGGAAGTCTATATGTGTCTTTTTTGAGGCATTGCTCCTTCAATTCCTGACCATTCTGGGTTTCCACAGTGCACTTCACTTAGATCAGCCATTCTCAACCTGTGGGTTACGACCCCTTTGGCTGTTGAACGACCCTTTCACAGGGGTCACCTAAGACCATCCTGCATATCAAATATTTACATTACAGTTATGAAGTAGCAACAAAAATAATTTTATGGTTGAGTCACAGCATGAGGAACCGTATTTAAAGGGCCAGAAGGTTGAGAACCACTGGCTTCGATTCTTTTTGGTATCTCTCCCTGCATGTGCTATAATTGACCTTCCTCTTCCTCTGCTAAATCATTTCTCATTCTTCTATCGACTTTCTGTTTTCAGGCTGTGTTTCAATTACACATCTCCTTAGTCACATTGAGAATGCAATTTATATTGCTGTTCCTCTGGTTTCTTGTTGTTTCGGGGCAATCTGCAATTAGGTATAGAAAGGCCTTTCCCTGCTTCCTAACAATGGAAAGGTTTTCTCCTGGTTTTATCCATTCAGTCTTTCAATGGCTACTTATTGATTGCCTCTGTTCAGCCAGGCTGAGACAATATAACAAAAGTAGCCCCCGTGGCCTCTATTACAATGCATTGGCAATTCTAATTCTACCCTATTCTTCCTGTGCAGATCAACGACAAGGTCAAGTTCTTATTCTCAGGAAGGCAAAAGAACAGGCACGGGCAAGTAGTTAACACTATCCTGTTATCTGTACGTTGTACATGTTATACACATTCATGTGGCCACCACTTTGCATTCATGCATCTGTTCTCATTGTTCTCTCCCTATGCAGATGCTTCTTCAGGACATCAAAAACGGGAAAGTCTTCCCCATGGGTTCCCCTGCATTCATTCTTTATTTGCATTTGTCTATGACTTTCTTGTCTTTGTCAGATGAGTCAGCAAAGATGTCACTGTTCCCTTATTTGGCTTGTTTCATGTGCTTCAATGTCATACTGCAGCGGAGGGACCAGGGTCACTGTTGCAAAGTCCATGGCGTCTGTGCATATGGCGCCCACACGGAAAGGCGTCTAGTTATCTTTTCTGCTCCATCTGGACACCCGAATGTTAGTTACAAACGCTAATCGGTGGAATGCTTTGCATACTTTCTCTTTCAAAGCCTGAAGGTTTTTTTAAAGCTGAAATTTCTAAAATCAATGAAAGGGTTAGTTAAAAAGTGAGGACTCAAAATGTAGTCAATATAGTTTATTAAAGAGTGAACTTAGACCCTGTTGGTGGGAATGCAGACTGGTGCAGCCACTGTGGAAAACAGGATGGACTTTCCCCAAGAAATTAAAAATGGAACTGTCTTATGACCCAGCTATTCCACTTCTGGGAATTTGTCTGAAGAAATCCGAAACACTGATTCAAAAGAATATGTGCACCCTTATACTCATTGTAGCGTTATTTACAATAACCAAGATTTGGAAGGAGCCCAAGTGTCCATCAGTAGATGGGTGAATAAAAAAGCTGTGGTACAGTTACATATGGAATACTTACTTGGCCATAAAAAAAAAGGGAAATCTTACCTTTTGTGACACTATGGATAGACCTGGAGAGTATTATTCGAAGTGAATTAAGTCAGTCAAAGAAAGACAAATATCATATGATTTAACTTACATGTGGAATCTAATAAGCAAAACAAACAAAATAGAAACAGATGCAAAGAGACAGAGGATAGACTGACATTTGTCAGAGGGGAGGAGGCTGGGGATTGGGTGAAAAAGGTGAAGGGATTAAGCAACCCCCCCCCCCCCACACACACCAAACTCATAGACACAGACAACAATATAGTGATTACCAGAGGGAAGGGGAAGTAGGGGAGGCAGAAGAGGGTAAAAGGAAGATAAATGGTGTTGGAAGGAGACTTGATACTTTGTTAACCAATGTCTCCTCAATAAATTAATAAAAATTAAAAAAAAAGAGTTAGCTTAGACAAATTATTATTTTAAATAGAAGAAAATTTAAAGTAATATATAGACATTGATATTATTGTGGGAATCTTACACAGCATGTATTTTTTAATTTATTCACATGAAGTCAGAAACTTCAGAAACAGTTGTCACTAGAAATAAAATCTACACTAGAATTTTGTAGAAATTCTAGTATTTAAAAATAAAATCTACACTAGAATTTTGAAGCGAAAGCGCTCAGGTAGCCTTTCTTGTTTAGTTAAATAAAAGTGTGTAAGTGTGTGTGTGTGTGTGTGTATTGAGGGGGGCTGTTTGCAGAATTTGCCTGTAGATTCTAAAACTATACCCCTTAATCAAAGATGGAGTTTTTACTCTTATTGGGAGATTAATAATTATGATGTATCTAGTTACCATGGAAATGTCTTGGCCATTTATTTTTAATTAAATTAATTAATTAATTTAATATTTATTCAAAATATTTATTGATTAATCACTATGTGTCAGGCAGGCACTGTTTTAGCTGCTGATCTTGTTGAGTTTATATTCTTTTTAAATAGATAAATTATAATGTGGCGATAATTATTATATGAAAAGCCAGATAACAGGAATAAAGAGTTGAGACTACTGATGCTCTATTGGTGAAGGAAGTCAGGGCAGTCCTCTCCAATATGGTGACATTGGAGCAGACACCTAAGGAATAAGGTGAGCCATGCTGGTGTCTGGGGGGAAATCGTCCAGACAGAAAACACAAGTGCAAAGGGCCGAGGTGGATGGGTTTGAGGAGCAGGAAGGATGCCAGTGTGGTAAAAGCAAAGTGTGAATGGGAGGTGGGGGCGGAAGAGGCCTGCAGGAAAGATCAAAGCAGCAGTGGAGTCCAGGTCATGTAGGATCATTTCAGGAAATGCCACAGATAAGTAAAAATTTCCATGCAGTGCATCCTAAAAGCTCGCAGGACTTTTCTCAACTCCTGAGCAGCAATATTTTCAATTAGATTTAGAAATGCAATACTGTACATTGTATCTGTCAATTTATTAAACTCATAAATAACTTCCATCCACATTGTTAAAACTAATGGTCCCAGTAGTCAGGTGCCAGTGGTAGGTCCCTCCTGCCTCCTGAGGCATCTCACTCACTTTCTAGTCTCCCTTCTACTTCATTTCTCAGTCTCTTTGGCTGGCTCCTCTTCATCCTCTTCATCTCTGAATGGTGGAGTGTCTCAGGTCTCAATCCAAAGGTAAAGAGATGGGGCAAAACTGTTAATTCTCATAATAGTTCCATGAAGTGCATACTTCTGTAATCTTCATTTTACAGTTGCAAATCTGAGGCACAGATAGATTGCCCACATAGTTAATAAGGAGCAGTTGCAGGAATGGAAGGATACCATCTAATAAACATTCACATTAGGATAGCTATTATCTATATATATAATAGGCTAATATTCAAAGTGTCCCCTTGGGAGTTCAACCAGAAGACTGGGAGTTTGATCACTCACTATGACATTCACTGACCACCAGGGGGCGGTGTGTAACAAAGGAAGGCCCTGACCAGCAGCTGGCAGCTAGGGAAGGAAAGGCACGGCCAGCAGCTGGAAAGCCCAGATTGGTCCTCATCACTGGCCAGGCCTAGAGACCCTACCTGTGCATGAATTTTGTGCACCGGGCCTCTAGTTATCTATAAACTTTGATCTTGAATGGTGACTTGCATCACAAATATACTGTGCTTAGGCAGGTCATGACAGTAGAATAAAAAACTAAGTCACATTGGGATAAAACTATATATTATACTTAGGCATATTTTACTTTCCATTTTGAGACTTGGATATTATATTCATAATAAAGTGTATATAATCCAGGAGACAGATTTCAAAACTTAAATGTGAGCAGCTTATATTTAAATGAAATGGCATCTTGCGTATGAATTTTGATTACCTTGCTCAGCTCCTCAAGGCCCCTTGTTCAACTTTCTTGCCTAAATGATTTTTAAAGGGAAAGAATAAAAACATAATTCTAGAAGATTTTTCACCCCTGGGTGAATCCCTTTCATAGTCTTTTCATATAGGGAAGAAGAATTTATTCACAATGTTAGTAAAAGGGTGATAAATTTCTTTACACCTCAAGACTGTCTAACCATAAATGTCTATTTCTTAGTTCTTGGGACCAACAAACTCAGAACTCACATCTGTTACTTCAGTAAATATACTCACACTCACAACCCAGCATCATGGAACTGCAGAATCAGTGGAGACGCTGGGATGAAGAGTTAAAGAATGAATCTGCAGAAAAGAAAGAATACCCCTATAGAAGAACACCTGCACAGAATAATTGGATAAAGAGTGCAAAATTAAATTCATATGTTTTACATTGTGCCTTTGGAGATTAAAGTAGAAACCTATTGGGTGGCCAGGTTAGCACTGAGGGGCAGAGAGGGATAAACATTTTATCAATTGGGGTATTATATTCCTTGACATCTTAAACTTCTAGCTGCAGAGGCTGCTTGTCATTTTGGGATTGCACCCTCCCTATGTTCTTGAAGTCACACTTCATGCTGAGCCCCACCCTCCCACCCGGAGGTGAAACTGATTAGTTTCAGTTCTTGTCATTTTCGATTTAAAAGGGTTCTGTCCTCTGACTTGTGAGATTAGCAAACCCAGCTGGAGTGAGGAATTTTCTCACACCCAAGCTCTTGGTCTGGTTTTAGTAGAACAATTCCTCCCTCTGCTGGAAGCTGTTAGCACTGACCAGGACTCAGGGAGCGGGTGGCAGAAACAGCTCCCTCACTCCCTTCCAAGTCCAAGCTGTTTGAGCTTACTCACCTTAGGTTGCTTCCGTGAGCCTCAACTTTTGCATCATTAAAATATTAATGTTAAAAAACTACCTTTTAAGACTGTTTGATGAGTTAAATGGCCACATAAAAGGCACTTAATCCATGGAAGATATTATGATTAGATAATTTTAGGGAAGACAGCCAGCCTGTTCCTCAAGTTTTTCAAGGCTGTAAAATATTGTTGGTTTTCTGGGTCTGAGAAAACATACATATATTATGTTAACCTAAGAAGCTGTCTGCTGTAGGGTGTAATTTAAAACACTGCTCAAAGACCAATGGAAATATTCCTTGATCAGGGGTACGATAACTAGACATCATCAAGATGTGAATTATCCCTCATGTGATAGTATTCCAATACATTTCAATGGCAGAACATTCTCCGTTTCTCCTGGAACCTGGGAGAAGGACGTCCTGTCACAGCATGAAGCAACTGCTGTAGAGTAGAAATGGGAGCTGTAGGGTGTTTAGGCAGCGTGGGCCTGAGGAGAGACCGAGTGACCTTACAGTGCCACCACGTTGTCAGCAGCCATATCCTGGTTTATGAAGACTATGGCGTTGGGAGGGGGACGGGACGCACTATAAGACTTAGTCTCGCCTATGAAAAGTACTCCAGGCATTTGGACGCTAACTCAGGCTCAACACGTTACTCAGTCTTTTGGGATTAGGGCTGCCAGGTAAAATACAGATGTCCAGGTAAATTGAATTTCAGATCAAACGAAGACACTTTTTAAAATTTTGTTCTAAAAATGAGACATTTGGCACACACTTATACAAAAATCATGATTTATTGTTTATCTGAAATTCAAATTTAACGGGGCATCCTGCGTTTTTATTTGCTAACTCTGGCAATCCCACCTGGAGTCCCCCCCTTTCCCTTCTTCCCCTTTGCTGGCATCCAGGCAGAGCAGGAAGCTTGGGTAACAGCGTTGCATCAGAGGCGCAGCCTGCGGCCTGCACACAGCCCTTCCTGAGGGGCCTCTCGCCACTTCAGGCAGCAGCCTCTCCTCTCAGTGAGTCCTTTGCCCCTATGATCTGCAGTCTGTTCCCTTGGCAGGATCAGGGTTCTTAGTACGGGGTGCTGTAAGGACTCTGCAGCACCCTCTATTTCTCCCATGGTTTTGGCTGTCAATCCCATGGCTTCTGCTTTGGGGTCCTGTGACCTTCTTTCTCAGCTGCTGAGCTCTCTCATGGGGCCTTGGAACTTCGTCAGATATCCCCCTCAAGTCCCACTGAGCTGAGGGAAACTTGAGGGCGACCTCTCTCTCTCTCTCCATTCCTTCTGGAAGTTCAATGATAAATATATTAAACCTTCATACAGGCAACACCAAGTGGGTTCCATCCCAGGGGCTGGTCCTGCCCTGGCTCTTGATTAGTGCAGGAAAGAATTTAAAAACGAGTAGAGTGAGATCCAAAGAAGTTTTATTTAGGGAAAGTTTTATATAGGGAGAGAGAGGCCAGGAAGCCAGTTTCCTGGTTGCAAGTCTGACAGAGTGCCATTGCAGAAGCACACGTCTCAGTGGACGCGGGGGAACTGCGCACTGGCTCTGGTTCCTAATATGCTCCATTCTGGAAGTGCCATGGTGCCCCTTCTACTTGTGGTGTCAGTTTTTTATTTTTAAATCTTTATTATAAAAAATTAAAATCTTTATTGTTGCAAGTATTACATATGCCCCTTCCCTGCTCCCTGAATTGATCTCTTCTAACCCATCTCCACCTCCTGCTCCAGGCCTTCACCACATATGAACAGGGGTGCATACATGATTTCTGATTCGTGTTTTGGACTTCTTAGGATATATTCCTAGAAGTGGGATCACTGGGTGAAATGGTTGTTCCATATTTAATTTTTTGAGGAAACTCCAATAGTGTTTTCCATAATGGCTGCACCAGTCTGCATTCCCAATAGCAGCGTACTAGGGTTCCCTTTTCTCTACATCCTCTCCAGCACTTACCATTTATTGATTTGATGGTAGCCATTCTGAAGGGTGTAAGGTGATGTTTTAATTTGCATCTCTCTGATTGAGCATTTTTTCATATGTCTCTTGGCCATCGGTATGTCTGCTTTGGAGAAGTATCTATTTAGATCCTTTGTCCATTTTTTAATTGGATTGTTTACCTTCCTTTTGTTAAGTTGGATGAGTTCCTTACATATTTTGGATACTAACCCTTTATCTGATGTTGCATTGCCAGTGGTGCCAACTATTCCCATACAGTGGGCTTCCTTTTCATTTCTTTCTCAGTGGAGAGGTTTGGTGTTACTATCTCAAATGACCAGACTTACCTTCTAACATGGATCAGACATTATGTGCTAATTCTTAATGTGATGCAATAAGAAGTATATTACATCACCTAGGTGGTATAGTTGCTAAATATGTTGTATGTGAATCAAACCATGAAGAGACAACCAGTCAAATCAATTACAGAAAATTCTGTAAGATAACCAGCCTGAATTCTTTTCAAAAAGCCTGTATCCTGAAAAACAAAATCAAAGGCAGGGGGATACTTCTGGTTAAGAGATTAAAGAGACATAAAAACGATATGCACATGTAAACCTTGTTTGGATCCTGAATTGGAAAATAAATCTATAAAATCTATTTTGGGTGGGGGGCATTGGGGAAATTTAGGTATGGATTGTAAATGGGATATTATTGAATTAACATAAAATTGTTTGCTAACTTGTTTCTTCAATCATAAGCGGAGATACAGTAATAGCACCCCCACATAAGCTAATGCTTATTGTGGAGTAGACACTCAATAAACATTAACTACTATAAATCAACTGTGTCTATTGTTGACCTACTTTCATCCATTTGACCTTTGGCCTTTCAACTGTACTCTAAATAAAAAGGCATGATCCTCCATCTGATGCATTATTCTTATTTTTGTTAATATAATTATGCATTTGAAGTTTTGGAGAGAAGATATGTAAAGTCAAAACAAAGATCAAGTGGTTAGGGGTTATATTTTTCAAATTAGGCTTGTGTATATGTGACTATTTTAAGGTTTAAAGTTTGTATTCATATAGATTTTATTGATGATTATGTCCTGGTCTAAGATTGGGTTATAAGCTAGAAGCAATTAAAGAAAGTTTTTTAAATTTTAAAACAAGTAAATGTTGAACTGATTAAATATTTAAAAACATTGAAAATTCCAATAATCTTGTCTCTTTTACAAACTGTGTGTATTTAACATGTTATTTTTTCTATATAAGGATTAAGAGTACTCCTCCCACATTACTCCACCCACTCATGTTTTCAAATGCTAATGGCTCAGACTGATAAATGTACACTTCATTCTAAGCCCATCCCATAAAATTTATCTTTGAGTTCCAAAACTTCCCTTTCAGTGTAGACTGAGATCATAGCTCATAACTTATCACACCAAGAATTATGTAAATGCAATAATACTACAAAACAAAAACTTAAAATTGGTAAGGGTGACCCAATAATTGAAAGTAGTAAGTGATACATTTGGGTGAAGCGCATTTTCAAGTGTTTATTAAAAAAAAATAAAACAGAATATTTCTACTTTCTAAATTTTCTCTTACAACTTTTAAGCATACCAAAACAATTATTCATATATGAGCATTAATATCAAGCATACCATATATTTTATGAGTTTTACATTACATTTCAATACTTGTCTACTAACAATATAGTAAATTGTTTTTATTATATATTCTGGGTAGAATTAAAATAAATAACACACAAATAATTTAGTATTTTTTATGGAAGACAAAAATAAATAAATGGTCCCTGCCATCAAAAAGCTCACAGTTTAAAGGGGGAGACAGACAGATAAAAAGACAAATTTAATGTAGTGTGGCAGCCTTGAGAATGGCATGCATAAAGAACTATGGGGAACCTTCGGAGGGCCACACAATCCAGAATGGTAGTAGAAGTTAGGGATGGTTTCCAGATCAAGATGATAAGTTTTACAAAAGACATTGCCAAGAAAAGGAATGAATGGGGGGTGGGGGAGGATAGGAAGAATATTCCTAAAGAGGGGGTTGCCAAATAGTCTTAGAGATTGGACTGCCTGATCTTTAAGGTCTCTTCCAACTCTAAGAAGATGATAGGAGACAAGCACTCATCCCCTGCTTGATTTAACAAAGAGAATTTGTAGAGAATAGGGCATCTTTCTGATATTTGCCTATTTGTTAAACACTGATTTCCTGGATCCTTATTTTTCATGCTATAGAGCACAGTGTAAGAAGAAAACCCCATCCTAACTAAAATCTTTTGTAGACACCTTCTACTATGGTGCTGACCACAGATTCAGAATGAACAATCTGGTAGAGTGTTTACTATGGCACCTACTTTTAAGAAAAAGAGAACACACATTAAATTACAGGTTATTGGAAAGCTATAAACTTTAACAAAGTCAGGTATTTAGGGTTCTCTGAAACAATATTTTTCTTTTAAATGTGGACAAAACAAAAAGGAGCTGTCCTTTGTCTCAGTTATCTATGAGTAAAACACTAGATGGTGCTGTAAGATGGGCGGAAAGAGAGCTTTGCTAAGAAGAACAGAACAGCAGTTCTGATGGTAGTTAAGCATTCTGAGTATTTTCCATAACTTTTCAGTCTCGGAGAGCAAGTTTTAGCCACAGGGTCAGATTAATTTGAAACTAAACACCAAAACCTAGCACATTTTATAATGGGTTCAATGTTTATCAGTTCAATCTGATTTCACTGAAATGGAAAACTTAAAGTTATTGAAATATAAATTTACTATACATTTAAACATATGGCTATTAATTTAATTTAGGTAATCTTCCCATGAGCCTACTTATGACTACTATTTAATGATCTCTAAGACAGCTTCTTCAAATGGTTTCCTGAATTTTTGAGTTATCATTAATCAGAAAATGCCAAACTCTCTTATCATTCAACTAACACAAATACATGAAACAATACATTTTGGAATTACTCTCCAGGACATTATTTCTTATATAAAAAAACATTTCATGATTTGTCACGTTACATTAAAACCAGAAAAATATTTTTTACTAAAGTGCCAAGTAAAAACAAAGTTTTACTTTTACAATATTTTCTACTTTTAAATGTTAAATATTTTAAAAGGCACATAACAACAATAACAAAAGAATGGGTAAAGATACACCTTTTGCAACCTAAGAGTTATTTTAGGTTTAAATTCTCACAGCTATGAAATCTGTTTGTGACTTGGTCTCTTCAGTTCTGCTTCTAGAATTTCCCCCCATGTCTCTGCATCCATTGGGCACATGACTGCTTCTGGGAGGCTAGCAGGAGAGCATACGTTGCTGTACCTGCCACTCAGCCATCCAAGCTTCACCTGACTCTTCTGGTAATTCCTCCGTAGTATATCCTGAAAGAGGTAAACCAGCATCATCATAGAACGTAGTAGGTTGCTGCCAGGTGAGCTGAGTTTCTTTGAAACCAGAGAAGCTGATTGACAGGGCTGAAAAGAAGATTACATTTTTACATTGATATACACATATACTACTAAATTTTTTTTTTTGTGTGTGTGTGTGTAGATATACATGTATATGTGTATATATATATTATACACAGTGTGAGCCATATAGTTTGCTGGGCGTTTTGGATAATATGAGGTGAAAAGAAGTAGCCACTTTTCTTCTGGTTAATGGAGGAAAATGCCTTAATTTAAGATTGAAAATATGTTAAAAGATGGATGGGAGATAGTATGGTTTGCAGGAAAAGAATAACAATTCAACTTTAAATTCAAAAGTCAACACACTTGAATGTCATTCTATATATGGAATCCTACCTCATCCAAGCAGAAAGCAGAGTTTGGTTCACACCACCGTCATGTACTTAATGCTGCAGACCACAAAAATTACACTTACCCAAGCAATAAAACAAAATTAAAAAAACCTATCCTTTCCTTTTAAATTATATACTAGGGGCCCGGTGCATGAAATTTGTGCACGGGAGGTAGTAGGGGGGGCGGTCCCGCAGCCCAACCTGCACCCTCTCCAATATGGAGTTCTTGGGGACTCTCACAATCCAGGACCTCTGGTTCTTAACCACTAACCTGCCTGCCTGCCCTAACCACTCTGCCTGCCTGCCTGCCTGATCCCCCTAACTGCCTTTCCCTGCCAGCCTTGTCACCCCTATTAACTTTCTTTTTTAATCTTATCCCCTTCACGCACAATTGTATTTGACTTCCTTATTGGTTTCTTCCTCTCACACAATTTTTCTCCTTTATGTAACACTTTTCCTACTGACTCATCATTTATAAACTTTCCTTTCCTCCTTATTTCCTACTTCTGTTCCATCATCATTCTTCCCATTTTTCCACTACCCTCCTTCCCTTCCCACATTCCTTCTTTCCTTTATCTTTACCCCTGCCCACCCTCCCTTTCCTTCCTTCCCACCTTAATTTTTTTCTTCACTTCCTCCCTTTGACCTGCTTTGCTCCCTCTCTCATTCCTTTCAAGGCTGCTCCCCACCCCTCAGCTGAGGCCTTGGAATGGACCCATCGCTTAGGCCTCTGCCACCTGGGAATCCATTGCAGGGCACATGCACACGGAGGCTTATTCCTCCCTGTGCATGTGCGTGTGCCCCATGCGATCAGTCCATTCCAAGGCCGCAGCCGAGGGGTGGGCTGGCTGGCTGCTCCCTGCCCCTTCGGCTGCCACCTGCAAATCCATCTGCCCTGCTGGACTCCGGTTGGTGGCTTCTCCCGGGGCTGTGGCCTCCGCCATCTTGGCTGGGCTAATTTGCATACAGTTGCTCTGATTGGCTGGTGGGCGTGGCTTAGGTGTTCCAAAGAAACGGTCGATTTTAATATTATGCTTTTATTAGATTAGATTTGTATAAGATGGAAAAGCATAACCAACATAAGTAGTATGCTTTGGATTGCTGAATAATTTTGTCCAGATGTAGCTGACTGGAGAATATCTGTGTACCTGAAATAAAAAGATATGTTTTTGGTAAAAAAAAAATTACACTTACCCTCCAGGAATAACCGCTTTTTCTATCATCATCTACTTCTCTTTTGCACACAGCTCGTACAGCCAAGCAATGAGGTTTCCATAAGATGTCATTGTTTCTTATTGTGGTAAACCAGCACTTGCATGTCATTGAAGCCCTGCACAAACTCTGAATGTCCAGCTGACTGAATATGTATAAAGTAACTTCTTGAGGCAGCTGTATAAAAAAGTTATTTTGATTCATTTTTTTCCTTCTCAGTATCCACAGAGTTCAAGTCTATATCAGAAACTCTTGAATTATGGTTCCTCTTGGAGTTATTCTGCATAGCTTGATGTTTTAATTATCCACGTAGATAACCTGAAAGGCAGAGTTTAAACTTAATCAGTCTCTTCAGGTCACACTACGGGTCCCACTCTGAGCCAGGTACCTGGGCATTATTTTAAAAACTTTAACTTTCTTGACTTGAGCTTTTCAATCTGTAACATGGGACCAATAATGCTTCTCACATGTATGTTCTTGCTAGCGTTAACTAACATGTGAATCATCTAGGCTCACATCTGAATTGTATGTTGGAGACACTCCACAAATGCTACTTCTCTTCTTTTTTAAAAAAATACATTTTACTGTTTTTTTTACAGAGAGGAAGAGAGAGGGATAGAGAGTTAGAAACATTGATCAGCTGCCTCCTGCATACTCCCCACTGGGTATATGCCCCCAACAAAGGTTCACGCCCTTGACCGGAATCGAACCCGGGACCCTTGAGTCCGAAGGCCGACGCTCTATCCATTGAGCCAAACTGGTGAGGGCTTCTCTTCTTTTTAATATTGTTAGTAAATGGGTTTGCTAATAAACATTTGTCTTTCTGCTTGCTCCCAAAGAACATTATCTTTAAAAAGACTATAATTTATTGAATTTAGTAGAAATGCCTATTGTGAGAACACATTCCCACATTTATTGAAAATAGCTTTGAAAATGTGTAGGATTCAATTCTTTAAGCTCCTGAATACTCACTGTGGGAACTGATGCCTTCTCATTAAGTTCTTCATCTACAATTTACAACCTAATAATAAACCTGCTGGACATTTAGTACTTTATATAAGAATTGTTTATCTACTTGTACCTAATGGGTAGGTGCTCACATTGGACACAAATATTATCTAAAATGGATAAGAGGTTGAGGTCAGGGTTACAATGACACACAGTCTCAAATATTCAGTTCCGTGATAAGATGAGTGTTTTAGAAATGGCCTCTTGAAGCTATCCTACTTGCACAATTAACTATGAACCAAGGATAATGGTCACTGAGGCTATCAAGTACCAGTGACTAAGCCCTACAATGTTTATTACTCCGTGAGGTATAGCATGTAACTAATGGTTGGGGTGGTGAACTCACAATACAATATACAGATGATATAGTATAGAATTGTACCCCTGGAACCTATATAATTTTTTAAAATATATTTTATTGATTTTTTACAGAGAGAAAGGGAGAGGGATAGAGAGTTAGAAATATCGATGAGAGAGAAACATCGATCAGCTGCCTCCTGCACATCCCACACTGGGGATGTGCCTGCAACCAAGGTACATGCCCTTGACTGGAATTGAACCTGGGACCCTTCAGTCCGCAGGCCGACACTCTATCCACTGAGCCAAACCGGTTAGGGCGAACCTATATAATTTTATTGACCAATGTCACCCCAATAAATTCAATAAAATATTGAAAATAAATAAATAAATACACAAAAACTAATCTTGTACCTTTATTTCTACCAATTGCTACATTGAAAGTGTTCTGTATAAATGTAATTATAAGTTAAACTAATGCATAAAGTTTTTTTTTCCTAACTGCAAAAAAAGTCCAGTTTCAGCTAATTTACCCGAGGGGCACGGTGCAGGTTTCCAAAATCATTTGAAAGCATGGAGCTATTTTTGCATATGAAGACAGCTTACACTTAGTTAAAATTAGTTTATTTCATTTAGCACTTGCTTGTATAATAGGGATGGATGGTGTTGGAGGAGGGGTTTGAGATACTGCTAAATATTTCCTTAACTTAGCTCATGACAATTCCCCTTTCCAAATGAGCTACTCACCTACAAGTTCCTGGACTCACTAAGGCCACAGTTGCTCCCGTTCAGTTGGTTGTTTATAATCCAAAGTAACTATGGGGGTGAGAATTTTAATAACTGTATTCAACAGAGGACTTCCTCTTGAGGCTTTGGGGAAGTAAAAAATCAAAGCGGTAAAAACAAGTTTTATGAGTCATCCCCAAGTTTTTGCCATGCACCACCCCTCCCGTCTCATCATCAATACAAACCAAAGCCAAATTACCATATTCTTGAAAAGAATCTCATATTAGGAGAACATTGCTATTTGTTACTACTTCCATAATCTCACTGGAGAATAAAATGTGCCTTCTCATTAGTTACTCCACAGGAGGCAGAAGAAGGCTTTTGAATTTAACAGTTGGGGGCGGGGGGGTTGGGTACCTTGGTGAGGTTCCTAAACTCCCACTAGACATCTTCCTTCTAAGTCCAGTTTTGCCTGGATGCCTGGAAAACTACCCTCTTTCTGTCTCTTCTTTACGAACCGAACTGCCGAATTACCTCTGGGGTTAGGGAAGGGCTCGCCCCCTTTCAGGTGTCACTGGGACGGAGACGGATCCGGAGGCAGGACAGACCTGGTCGCGGGCGCCTCCCGGCTCTCGGGGAGCCCCACCCTGTGCAGAACCCGCAAGCCGGAAGAAGTGACCCCTGCGTCCCTTCTGAGCCCCTCTTCCTGCGTGCCCCACGCAGGCGGCAGCCGACAGCTCCAAGAACACAGCTGACAGTCACAGCTCTGAGCACCGGCTGTCACTGCAGCTCGGCGGCGCTGAGCGGAGACAGCGCCGTCGCAGGGGTCCGGGACAGCCGGCTGGATACGGGCTGGAAGGGAAGGGACGGCCTTACCTGCTGGACTGCGGCGGCTTCGCCCCCCGCGGTTTGAATCCTGGGGCCACTGAATCCCGTGCGTGAGTCCCCCTGGCCCCGCCCACTCCCGCCCCGCCATGCTGACTCTGATTTCGCATTGGCGTGAAGAGGGGCGCGCGTTGCCTCCTGGGATCGGTAGTTTTACTAGGGCGTCTCCGCAGGGCCAGGCGGGAGAAGGGCGGGGCTACGGACTACAAGGTCCGGCGTCCTCCCAGCCCGGGGGCGGTGGGAGGGGGAAGGGGACGGGCTCACCGGGCTTTTAAACTGTATTCGGGGTACCGGCAAAGCGGGAATCCTCGATTTGCGTCACCGGCAAAGCGGGAATTGTCCGATTGGAGCGGCAAGACTCGGGACGAGTCTCTGGGGCTCCACCTGGGACACGTCACTGGACACGTCACTCGGCCCCAGCTGCTGGAGAACTTGACACACCGCGGCCCATTTCAGCCCTCCCCACCCCAGGCCCCTGTTTTCCCGGGGGGCCTGTCCGGGCTCCGCGCGTGTCCCTGGAAGGCGGAAACGGCTGCGGGGACCGTCTCCTGGCGGAGGGGCCGGATCCTCGCCGCCATGTCCGGGGGCTTTGAGCTGCAGCCGCGGGACGGCGGCCCCCGGGTGGCCCTGGCGCCCGGGGAGACGGTGATCGGCCGCGGGCCGCTGCTGGGAGTAAGTGTGGCGACGGCTCGGCCGGACCCGAGAGCCGTGCAGCGAACGATCCCGCTCGCTTCCGAGGCCCTTTCTCCTCCGGAACCTATTCCCCACCCCGCCGGCCATGTCAGGATTTTAAAAGTTTGGGGGCAGCACGTTTTTTCACTCAACTTGACTCAACTCACACACGTTTCCCTTATGTTGCCTTTAAAAAGCACCGACTTGTGTTATCATCGTTATCATCCCATCTGGTGGTCGGCAAACTGTGGCCCTGGGTCCAAATGCAGCCTGGCTGTTTGGGGATGGGCCCTTAGGTTTTAAAATGGAAAATGTAAACAAACAAAGAACCGGTTAGCCTCTCAGGGGGAATAATTGCTCCACGGGCTGTGGATATTGCCTCTTGACTTGACAAACCATAATATTTACACTAGCATCTGGCCCTTTATAGAAAAAAAAGTTTGCCAACCCCTGAATTTATCTTTTCTAGAATAATTTTCTTTTAAGTTTTTGGCCCCTTTTGTGTGACCCATGGCCTCACTTTTATTATAATAGCCTCACTTTTACCTTATGGGGTGTGTACTGTTCCAGGCATACCAAGTTCTTTAATCCTTTGAAAACGATGTGAGTTAGGTTCTCTTATTATGCGTATTGTTCAGAGGAGAAAATTGAGTTGCAGATGGGTTATTTAAAGGCCACACTAAGGTTTTGGACACAAAGTGGCACTAAGCTGTTTCCTGTCCACCCTCTTTGGGATGTTTAAGCCTTAGAAACGTGGCCTGTTGCATTCTGAAATTTTGTAGCTCTCCTTCTAAATATGTACTAGTGCACGCATGTTTTCTTAATGGTCAGCGTTTCTCTTTTAGTGCCCACTTTGTGCAACACATTTTGTAGACTCTAGCTCTGTGGGGCATCCAGATATGAGACATGGGTTGATGCCCTCTAGTTTTCTCTTGGACGGTGAAGACAAACCTGTGCCAGTGAGCTAATGCCAGGGAGTAATGAGTATGGACTGTTATCCTCCAGTGTCTAACTGGAAACATCGGTGTTAGCCTTAGAACCCTTCTCCAAGCAGGAAAAGTTGTGAGAAGGAAGTCAGTCCTAAAGGGGTGAGTGTGTGTGTGTGTGTGTGTGTGTGTAGGAAGGTTAAGAAAATTGAAATTCACCTGTTGTTTATTTTTGTGTTTGTTTTTTTTTAACCTGGAAAGTAATTACTTAAATGTTTAAATAACATTGATACTTTTTGCTACAATTTATTAAACTGTACAGACATTTGAAGGAACGGCCTGGGACGTTTGTCCTCTACCTCCCCTTTTCCTTCTTTCCTATTTTTGTCTCTCCCTCTGTCCTTTTCTCTCTCCCTCTCCCTCTCCCTCTATCTCTTCATATCTAAGTTAGGAACTTAGCAGAGTATGTGCTTCATCTAGATCTTTTGATTGGTGACTCATGAGTTTTGATTTGCTTAGCAAATTATATCACCAACACAGAGTTCTATGGATCTAGTTAAAAGATGGATGAATTTAAACCTGTGTTTTATAAATATGTAAGTTGCAGACCCTTTCATCATTTGTAGCTTGATCTTTTGTGTTTTAGGTTTGTTATTGTGATATGAGCCTGTTTGGCTTCTGTTTTTGAAAACGGCAGGGAGTAGAAAGTCAATGATCTGGTCTGGATTTTGCTTTTCCTTTTAAAAAACAAAATCCAGTGATGAGATTCTATTGCCAAAGTTGGCAGGCATTAGAAGTGCCTATGAACAATATCCTAAACGCATTGAAGGGAAAATTTGAAGAACTAACAGATCATCTGTGGTTTTTAAGATTTGGGCGCTGACAGACACATGTATTTCTTCTCTGTAGTGGTTGAAACTCAAAATGAGGGTTGCTTTTTCAAACAGTAGTAATTCCAGTAAGGTTGGCGGGTTTTTTGTGTTTTTTTTTGCCTTTTCTTTAGTTTTAAGTGTAAAAACTCAGGAAGTTAATTGTAAATTTGCATCTATCTGAAATGATCTATAATAATTAAATTAATATGTTAATTAGGCCAGACAGCCGAACGACCTTCTGGACATCATTCTGGATGTCCTTCCAGACGAAGTTGTAGCATTGGGGGCCAAGGCAGAGGCTGTTAGGGGTGATCAGGCAGACAGGTGAGCTGTAAGGGGCTATCAGGCAGGCAGGCCAGTAGTTATGGGCGATCAGGCAGGTAGGCAGGCAGAGGTGGTCAGGGATGATCATGCAGGCACGTGAGTGGTTAGGAGTAATCAGGCAGGCAGGCAAGCAGTTATTGGCAATCAGGCTGGCAGGCAGAGTGGTTAAGGACCATGAGGCAGGCAGGCAGAGGCAGTTAGGGGCGATCAGGTAGGCAGGCGAGCAGTTATGGGCATCAGCCAAGCAGACAGGTGGTTAGGGGCAATCAGGTAAGCAGGTAAGCAGTTAGGGGCAATCAGGCAGGCAGGCAGAATGGTTAGGGGCAATCAAGCAGGCAGGTAAGCCAGCAGTTAGGAGCCAGTGGTCCCAGATTGTGAGAGGGATGTCCGGCAGTCAGACATCCCCAAGGGGTCCTGGATTGGGAGAGGGTGCAGGCTGGCCTGAGGGACCACCCCACCCTATACACAAATTTCGTGCACTGGGCCTCTAGTTAATAATAAGGATGATTTTTTGAACTGATTTAACTAGCCACATTGTTTTGGAGACAAGTTTCACAAAACTTTATGGCCACCCAAGCATAAAGGTTTATAATTTTAATGTGTAAAACAGCCTTGGTAGTAAAACAATTTGATAACAAGGATGTTTATGTCTTTACAGTGACAGGAAAACACATATATAACAGAGCCAAGTGAAATTTAATTTCCTGTACCCTTTACTTTAGTGTGAGTCATCAGTGAACCCAAGGTCTTTCTTTACTTTACTTTACTAGGTTGGAATTATGTTTCATGATCCATACAAATTAAAAGGTTTTACAGCAGGATGAAGCTCCAGTGAATTATCCTGGATAAAAACAGCCAAACCCAAAGGTTACATATATTTCATTTACTTAATGCTATTGTAATGACAAAATTATAAAATTAGAGAACAATCTAGATTAGTGGTTGCAGGGGTCAGAGAAAGAAGGGAAGGCAGCAGGAGGGATTATGTGGTGATGGAAGTATTTGTATCTCAACCTTATCAGTGTCAATACCTGCTTGCGATAGTGTATTATAGTTTTACAAGGTGTTACTGCTTCGGGAAAGTGCGTAAATGCTATGAGAGATCTTTCTGTATTGTATATTTCAACCACATGGGAATCCACAACTGTCATAAAAATTTTAATTTAATACAGCATCTGAAGCAATAGAGTACCTTTAGGTGAAACTATTTGCTTTATGGTTTTTCTTTGATGAAAGATGATTAGTTATTATACTCTTAAATGAAAACTACTGATTTATTTATTTGTTTTTTAAAATATGTATTTGTGTTTAATATAAATTCTTTATTGTTGAAAGTATTACATGTCTCCTTTCCCCTCCATTGACCACTCCCTGGCTGCTCCCCCCTCCCCCAGCACATGCCCTTACCCCCACCCCCCTCCAGTGTCTGTGTCCATTGGTAATGCTTGTCTGCATGCATACAAGTCCTTGGGTTGATCGCTTACCTGCCCCGTTTCCCCCAAGACTCCCACCCTTCCCTCTGAGGTTTGACGGTCTGTTCGATGCTTCTGTGTCTCTAGATCTACTTTTGTTCATCAGTTAAAACATATTTTTATTGGTTTTAGAGAGGAAAGGAGAGGGAGAGAGAAATAGAAACATCAATGATGAGAGAGAATCATTGATCAGCTGCCTCCTATGTACCCTACACTGGGGATTGAGCTCACAACCTGGGCATGTGCCCTGACCGGGAGTGGAACCGTGACCTCCTAGTTCATCGGTTGACACTCAGCCACTGAGCTGGGCAGGAGTACTGCTTTTTATTTCAAAATTTTCTTATTCTGTTTTGATAGCAGGAATTAGATAACATTCCTTTTTGAATCTATTTTCCTCCAGGGAAAAAGGACAGCACCAGATATCTATCTACTGAGATTCCCTAAAGTAATTGAATCTACTGCTTTAATTAAAAAGAGAAGAGGTCCCCAGGTGGGGGTGGAGGGGCATGGACTTTAGTGTGGACTCTCCAAGTGGCATCAGTTTACCAATTTTAAGAATGCTGTAAGTGTCCCACAAAGTTTCTACAAAGTAACTGCTCCTCATTCTGGTAACTCTGTACCGTTCCTGCTCGTTGCAGAATCTCACTGGCTCTCTTGGAATGCTAGTCCTACCTTGTCCAACAAAGTTTACCCCTAGGAGTGTGCCAAGCATTCCTAGCTGCTAGATTTTGCTCCTCCCTTCCTTAAATATTGAGCCCAGTACATGTCTGGCACATGATCTCCTCCTTCCTGCTCTGTGTCTTAACCTCTCACTCTTCGAGTCCACAAAAAAGAGTCTATTTGTAACTTAGGGTAAAAAGGATATAGAGTTTGGAAGTGCGTTTTAACAAAGAAGCAGTGCTACCCATTGTTAAAGCTTAAGGAGCAACATTTGTGGTGTTAACATTCTTCTTATTTAGTTGACTAATATTTTAGTAAACTCAGAAAATAGTTGATGAATATATACTAGAGTCAGATGGGAGGGATAAAAGAGAAACAAGTCTTTACTCTCAAGAAACTTAAAGTTGAATAGGTATGAGAGACACAGAAGCAAGTAACTAAATGAGTCAACCTCAGTGGGACTGGAGCCAGTCAGGCAACTTGAGCGAGTGAACGGGAAGGAAGTAAGACTTCCTCAATATGTCAGTGATTATGAAGTGTTAGAATAGGTAGAATTTTGGTCAGTGGAGAGTGGATGGGAGGGAGGGAGGGTCCCTTTCAGACTAAAAGAATGTATAATTCACAGCCTCTAAGCTTTGAAAGTGTAGGCATATTAGATAATTGGATAAGTACTGACTAGACTTGTGGGATAATCATTACAACAATGGTCTCATTTAAATTTTTACAAACATTACTTTTATAGCATTTATTAGTTAGCAGTTTTAGGCAGAATTGAGTTGAAAGTACAGAGTCCCATCTACTTCTGCTTCCCCTCCCCCCCCACATTTGCGGCTTCCCCCACTATCAACATCCTGTACCACAGTGGTATGTTCTATGAACTTATATTGACAGGTCATTATCGCCCAAAGTCCATAGTTTACAGTAGAGTTCACTCTTTGTGTACATTCTGTGGGTTTTGACAAACGTGTAATGACATGTATCCATTGTGGCTCCAGTCCCACCTGAGGTTGTGACTCATTTCGTTACTTGCTAATAGTTTTACTATCTGGAGAATCCCCTGTACTCTGTCTATTCATCCTTCCATTCCCTCCCAGCCCCTTGGCAACTACTGAACTTTTCACTGTCTCTATAGTTATACCTTTTGAAGAATATCACGTCATTGGAATCATGCAGGATGCATCTGTGGACTTTTCAGATCGACTTCTTTTACTTAATAATATGTACTTAAGGTTTTTTAAAAGCTTTGAAGATGATTCTGTTATGAAACCAGAGTTCAACACCACTTCTAGACACACTATGAAGGATGCTTGGCACAGAATAAGTCTTTATGAAAGGTCTGCTGAACTGAACTACATAAGTAACAACTAAGAAACTTTAATTTACCAAAGTCTCAAATGAGGATTTAAATGAGGTTTGTCCTCCTATGCTTTGCTTATGCATTTACTCACTATGTTGTTCATCGTAATATATTGATGATGAAGATGATGTTCTCACACTTGTATAGCATTCACTCTGCAAGCTGCATTGCAAGCCGAACAGGTTAGGTGAGTTGAAATTTCAACGGCAGCAAGTCAGCACAGTTCCTTCATATTAGCTAACAATTCAGCAACCTTGAATTAGGAAATCAGAAATTATTGGATTTTACTTTAACCATCTACATAATCCACATTTCATCAGTATTGTGGATTAAATAGGTATTTGTGATAGATAGCCTGATAACCTTACCATTTACCCTGTTATTCTTATGGAAAAGTATATTCACAAATTACAAAAAAACTACCTAACATCCAGTTACTAATAACCTCTGTAAGCTTATTTATAAATTGGAGTCTGCCTAGAGAGCTTATGGCCAAAATCAAGTATATTTTCTCAAAGTTGTCCTTTCTTTTAAAAAAAACATATATTTCTATTGATTTCAGAGAGGAAGGGAGAGGGGTAAAGAGAAACATCAGTTATCAGCGCCTCCTGCACACCCCCTATTGGGGATTGTGCCTGTAACCTGCATGTGCCTTGACTGGGAATTGAACCAGGATCTCCTGGTTCATAGGTGGAGACTCAAGCACTGAGCCACACCAATCGGGCCAAAGTTGTCTTAATATCAGAAATTGGACTTAGGTAAATTCCAAGTGAAATAATAAACATCTTATGTCAATTAACTTCTGCTCTTGTGAAGAATAAGATAAACTAATGTAAGTTATGGTTGAGTCTCAGTGTTGGTGATTGAGCTTTAGAGTGTATGCTGGACCCGATACTGGGAAGCTCTCTAGATAAGAAAACTTTATGACTGGCTTGAAGACTGCTTTATAGTAGCCAGCCTATTCAATTCAGGTCTTAATTTTAGATTTTATTGACTTTACGCACACACACACACACACACCCACTGTTAAAGGAAGTTTATGCAAATCATGCCTAAAATAGATCTTGTGCTTCTTTGGGTTTGTGTATTTTCCCATTACACAAACTCAGGTCTCAGGTGGTTTTCTATTTTTCTCTACAATGAAAGTTTGAATTGGTGTATTTTTTATTAATTGTTGATAGAGCAAACTAGATAATCCTGTGTGAAAGCTCTGAAAATTATAAAGTACTGTACAAGGAAATTTTTATTCTCTTAGGCCTTTGTGGGCTATGTAATTTATACTGGAAAAAGAACACACAAACAAACACATTTTACCTCTTTTCTGTTCTTATATTTGTAGGAAGCAGGCTAAATGGGAACATTGAATTATTGAGTTATATTTGTCTACGATATTCAGAAATTTCTCTGGGAAAATATCTTAAGAAAAATTAACTGGTGTTGGTTTTTCTTAAATACATATAGGCAAAAATGAAATGAGTGGTACCATTCTATTCTATCTACTTCAGGATCCAGTAGCTATTCTGCTTTTACTTTATTCAGGTTTATTTTTAGGGTTTTGGAAATAATAAACAAATAGGTTAGAGACCTTGATTCAAAACATCTAAGCATTTCTCCTGGTAGCATAAGAAAATCTTCATTTTGTTTGACTTCAATAAATGCCAAAAATGAATATGTGGCAAACAAGTCACAAACAGTTCCTTTAAGTTCTTATGTTTCTTTCTCTCCTTCTGGCACAAACTTTTGATTATAATGCATGAACCATTCAGTTCAAAACCAGAAAATCAAAGATAAGGGAACCACTTTGTATCAGTACAAAAGTCATATAAAAACAGAGAGCCCTGCCCCCGGTCAAGAAACAACACGGAGAATTTTAGTAAAAGGTATTTTTATAGTACCTGGAGAAAACTGCCATCATGTGAGTGCTGTTCACAGCATAGATCCTGAAGCTTGATCTTCTGCATTTGACTCCTCTTTCCCCTTGTACATGTAAATTAAAGTTTGTGGTGATGTCTGTCTCCTAGTACTTTAGATGTGTGATATAGTTGGTTTTATTTGCTTTATTTATTGACCTTAGATTTGGTGGGAGGTATATGGTATGATTAGGGTTTTAAGGTGGCTACAGTTATTCTATATGAAACTGGAATTCCTGATTTCAATTCTTTTTATGGCTAAGATACCAAAATGTCTGACTTTCAAATGAAGTTTTCACTTAAACCTGATGACTCATATAATCAATAAGCACACTTGGGTAAGCCTTTAGTACCGTTTGAAGGATGTTGTGCCATTTGTCCCTACTCTCAATAGATTCTAGCCAGCATATTCTTTTTGAATCCTGGGATTTCTTTGCTTTTCTGTAGCCTTTCTCTTTCCACTTGCAAACCAGCATTAGTCATTTCTCCTATCCCCACCCCACTGTCAATGCATTGCTTACTAAACCGTGTCCACTTTATTCTCCACTGTGAATAGAGAATTGGGAATTTAGATAGCACATCTTGTTAGACGTGGGTATGACCGTTAGAATAAACAGGACCAAGTGAGAAATGAGGCCTCTTGGAACTTTATTTAGAGCTTAAATTTTCTCAGAATGTCTGCTTGCTGGTTAAATAGCCATTCTGCTTTATTTCCGGTTTTATTCATATATTCTAGTAAATAATCTAAAAAATAATGTTTAACCTAAGGATGATGAGGGCAGTACAGTGTTAAGAGCAAAGGTGTCTCTAGAATCAGACTGTGAGTTCAAATTCTGGTTCCACTGCTCATTGGCCACGTAATTTTACATAGTTGCTTAATCTCTCTGTCCCGTTATTTCTCATCTATAGAGATGAAGATAATAGTATCTTCTTCACAGATTTTGTGAAGATTAAAAAGGATAGTACATGATGTGTATAGTGTTCTTGATTTTGATACATGATTTCTGTTGCAGTTAATAACAATGTGTGGATATTCATTCTGCACAAGGAGCAGTGGCCAACTGTTAAAGTAAGCAGGTCCTAAGATATGTAGGCTAATTTATTTGTGGCCTACCTTCCACCTACCACCTACCCTTTTCACCCCATCCTGAAATTAAAATAAGCTTTAATGATAATTTATTAAACCTTTAAGCTTTCAATTAGAAAACATAGTATTTTTAAATCTTACTCATTTGATAAAGGCATGGTTTAAAAGGGATGATTATAGCTAAATGCCTGAGGGCTGTTAATTTCAAAGACTTTAAAGCACTTTTTTGGTTCTTTGTAGAGATGCACATCTAGCAATGAAATGACGCTGTGTGGAGTCATGACCACTAGAGGTCATATTATACATTTATATTATTTAAAAATTTTTCTTGCTGGTGTGTCTGTCAGTGAAGCCTACTTCAGACAGACAGGAAGAGTCCATTATTGCTTCCTGCAAAAAATATAGATTGGAAAAAAAGAAACCCAAGCTGGACAATTAAAGAACCATCATTATGTGTCATGGTTTTATGTTTGACAGTTTACTATTCTACAAGAGGCCAGTGCACAAAATTCGTGCATGGGAAGGGGGGATCCATCAGCCTGCACCCTCTTGCAATCAGGGATCATTTAGGGGATGTCCAAATGCTGGTTTAGACCTGATTTTGCAGGGATCCCTGTGGATCGGGCCTAAACTGGCAGTCAGATACCCCTCTCATAATCTGGGACTTCTGGCTCCTAACTGCTCGCCTGCCTGCCTGATCACCCCAAACCACTCACCTGCCTTCCTGATGACCTCTAACCGCCTCTGCCTGCCTGCCTGATTGTTCCTAACTGCCTCTGCCTTCCTGCCTGATTACCCCTAACCACTCGCCTGCCTACCTAATAGCCTCTAACCGCCTCACCTGCCTGCCTGATTGCTCCTACCTGCCTCTACCTACCTGCCTGATTGCCCCTACCTACCACTCGCCTGCCTGCCTAATCATCCCTAACCACTTGCCTGACTGCCTGGTCACCCTTAACCACTCTGTCTGCCTGCCTGCTCACTCCTAACCACTTGCCTGCCTGCCTAATTGCCCCTAACCACTCGCCTGCCTGCCTCATTGCCCCTAACTGCTTCTGCCTGCCTGCCTGATCGTTCCTAGCCACCTCTTCCTGCCTGCCTCATCGCCCCAACCACTCGTCTGTCTGCCTTATCGCCTCTAACTGCCTCCGCCTTCCTGCCTCATCACCCCTAACCACTTGTCTGCCTACCTCATTGCCCCTAACTGCCTCTGCCTGTCTGCCTGCTTGATCAACCCTAACCACTTGCCTGCCTGCTTGATCACCTCTAACTGCTCACTGGGGTGTGGGGCCAACCAGGGCGAGGGGCCATGGTTGTTCTGACCATTCCATCATTTTGGTTGTTCTGCCATTTTGGTCACTGGGCTTTTATTATAGAGCATAGTATTGGTTAATAAATTGACTTTTATTATTGAACTTAATAGTGAGATCTTAGTATTAGAGTTAGAAATAGAAACTTCTTACTCTCAGCCACAGAATAATTTGTATTTATTGAAACTATGTCTGAATGATTACATGTAGGTGTAGAATCACATGACTGTTTTCCTCACATATTTTTATTAATAACAGTATGAATTTGGAGGACTACCTACTCAAAAATAACCTACAAGTTATTTAAATTTTCTAGGCTTTCAATTTCCAAATATGTAAAATGTGAATAATAGCCATAATAGTATTGAGTACTGTTTATAGTGAATCTCAGCACTTAAGTGAAAGCTGTATGCAAATGGTAAAGTGGGTTATCAGATAACTGCTGTTGATTTTGGCCCATTAAGGTACATTATTGGAAAGATTATAGGAACTTCTGAATCTCCACCCTTTCTTATATGTACTTTTCTGAAATAACCATGGTGGCTAATAGTGGCTAATTTTAATAGGGCTGCCTTTAAGATACTTAGTTCAATGAAGGCCTGCGGAGGGGGCGGGAATGAGGAAGGGAGACAGTGGGGGAAAGAGAAGGCATCTGTAATATTTTCAACAATAAAAAAAAAGAGACTTTATTTTAGAAAATATTCTAAATATTAACTTGCAGCTGTGTGGAAAATGTATGGATGTGGAATTCATTCTACTGTGATGCTTGATGTGACTACTTTTTATTACAGTCTTAAGTGTGGAACTGTTCTCTAATTTAAAAACAATGGGTATTGATTCCTGGTAGTTTCACATTTTGCAAGGTTTTGCAAATCTAACGGATTTAATTGAATTTAGGCATTGCTGTAGTCTGCTTTTACCTGTAATTTGGTTTTGATATGGGTAAATGATAGATACCAAGGTAACCATATGGTGGACCAAGTAATTATCCTAAGTTGATGCTTGAAATGTTGTCATATGAATCAGCCACAAATTACAAAGGTAATCTGAACTATTGTGTTTATAGCCATGCAGCCAGGGCTTGATTGGCAACTTTAGTATTTAAAGTGCAAAGTTTTTAAACTTTTTTATGCAGAAATGATTGTGAGCATAAGTAGAGCACTATTGGCTCAAACACAGAAAGTAAATATATATATTAGATGATAGTCCCCTCTTCACTGTAAACATTTGATTGTCACTATTCCCTCTCCTACCTTCCTGTTGTCTTAAGTAGTGCTGATGGCTCCAGAGCTCAAACGCAGGTCTGCCTGACCCTAAAGCCTGTAGGCCTGCCTTTTACACTTACTAGACTGCTGCTTTTAGAAGCCGTTGGTCGTCATAACCTGCACTACATTTCCTATATTTGAAATATTTTCTAATAAGTACATATTATATAGATTTTTTTTCTCATTTTATGAATATTATTGATAAGAATCCCCACTAAATGTCTGCCCTGACTGGAAACCATCATGTAGGTTTTGGGATCTGCTAGATTGCAAGCTTGAGTCTCTGCTGAGCCATTTATTCTTCTCTGAATTTGGGCAGCTCTCTTAATCTCTGAGTTGTTTTGTTTTTTTGTTCTATGAGGACAGTCATGGTGTTATTGTTTTTTTGAGAGGTGGCTGTATTTGAAATTTTTATTTTTCCCCACTGTAGATAACAGACAAGAGGGTGTCCAGAAGACACGCGATTCTTGAGGTGGTGGGTGGTCAGCTTCGAATCAAACCGGTAAATATGTTAATGATACATTTTAATGTTTCGTCTCTCACTTTTTTTCCAGCTTCGGATAAGAGGGGCTTATTTTTTAAGTTATAGAAATAGGAAATTAGTGTCAAAACATATCCTTCTTATTGCCAGGAGATAATTGGGAGATAAAGATCAAACTATTTACCTTCTTTCCTGCAGTGTTACATTTACACAGAATTTTAATGAAAAGTGACTACCAGTTCACATGTCCATGATCATTTTCTTCAGGACTGGGTATTACAAATATGATCCTATAAAAAAGCTCATCACTAAGGGGGTGGGGTAGTGACCAAAGTCACTTTAAGTGTTAGGGAATTGTATTTTAATAGATTTCTATACCTCTATGTGTAGAGTGAATATTTCTAAAATTTAGACCTTATTCAACTTTAAGATTTTAAAAACAATTGTAATTTGAAAGTTCCTGTTAAGGGCTAGAATTTTAATTACTTTTAGTTTAAGCACTGATGTGTTGTCGGGAAAGCAGGTTCTGAGAATATACTATGTGATCATTCCTTTCCATTTGCAGAATCTATTGTATAGGAGAATGAAATATGTGCATGAGGATCCATTTATTTTAGACTCGATGCTGGTGTGTTAAAATTATTAATATGGAATGAATTCATTAATTTCTAACATTTAAAAACCTATATTATGTTCATCTTAATACAGTGATTCTCAACCTTCTGGCCCTTTAAATACAGTTCCTCATGTTGTGATCCAAACATATAATTACTTTCGTTGCTACTTCATAACTGTAATGTTGCTACTGTTATGAATCGTAATGTAAATATCTGACATGCAGAATGGTCTTAGGCGACCCCTGTGAAAGGGTTGTTCGACCACCAAAGGGGTCGCGACCCACAAGTTGAGAACCACTTGTCTTAATATGTATAACTTCCTGGTGTTTTATTCTTTTTTTTAAACAGATAGTACTTTTATTATCCTATGTTGAACTATCCCCAAATTTGAGCTAGATCCTTTTAATTCTAGTTTTGGGAAAATTTTTGAATGCCAATGAATTCACATTATCTCAACCTTAAATAATTACTTTTAAAGAAAGTTTGTATTTCATTCTACATTGTCTTAGTGTCTTGAAAAGTGCTAAAATCTGTAGTCAGAATTCTTGGAGGGGCCCCTTTATTTACCATCAGTTATTTGTCTTTGTGTCCAACTATCTTATTCTTCATAGTAAGACTTACTAGACCATAAGCTTGTTAAATATAGGAACACTGACTAATCTTCATATATCTAGAATCTAGCATAATAGGTAATATTTATTTAGTTCATGAGTAAATGCTGCAGTGAGAACTATATGTGACACTTCTAGGAGTGGGGATATCATGGATTTTTATAAAAGTACTAGAGGCCTGGCATGTGAGATTCATGCACTCAGGGGAGGGGGAAGGAACCCTCAGCCTGCTGTGACCTCTTGCAGTCAGGACCCCTCAGGGGACATCCCCAGATGGATCCATAGCGTTGCTGTAGAGGCAGGAGAAGCTCCTGCCACTGCTGCTGTGCTCGCCAGCTGTGAGCATGGCTTCTGACTGAGCTGTGCTCCCCTGTGGGAGCGTACTGACCACGAGGGGGCAGCTCCTGCATTAAGCGTCTGCCCCTGGTGGTCAGTGTGCATCATAGCGACCGGTTGTTTTACTGTTCAGTCGATTTGCATATTAGCCTTTTATTATATAGGACTAGAGGCCCAGCGCATGAAATTTGTGCTGAGTAGGGTCCCTAGGCCTGGCCTGTGGTCAAGGCTGATCTTCCCTGGCTGCCAGCAGCTGGCCCTCCCCCTCTCTGGTGCTGCTAGTCGCCCTCTGTGTGTGGAGTGATCAGTGGGGCGATCCGGGGGCCCTGGCACCGCTCATGTCTGCTGCCACCCACCCCTGGTTCCTCATTCTCTATTGGGCGATTGGAACCTGCCAGCCGGGGGAAGGGGCCAAGAGTTTGGCTGTTAGGCCCTAAGGCCTGCAGGCTGGGGGGAGCTTCTACATTGAGTGCCTGCCCCCTGGTGGTCACTTCACATCATAGCAACTGGTTGTTCTGCTGTTCAGTCGATTTGCACATTAGCCTTTTATTATATAGGATAGTTTCAATAAAATTCCTATTCCCTTGAAATAGATTTATTTATTTATTTATCTACTTATTGTAGCTGCACTTACAAGGTGCAATTTGGAGAAATACTAGTATAGAGAAATTCTAAAACTGACTTTTTTTTGTCTTTTTAAAAATTGACTTTGTTAGAAGTTTTAGAGATATTGAAAGTAATGAGAATGAGGTGAACAAGTGATTTCTAGTTCATTTATTTTAATGTGTACTACATATTTTTTATTTGATATGCTGAAGAAATTTAAATATACAAGTGTAATAAAGAGTTGAGAGATAAATTTTAACTTAAAACATGACAAAATTATGTAAATGATATAGCAATGTTTTATTATGAAGATCCCTCCTGTATACTGTATGTTTCAAATTACGTTTAAGTGATTAAATATATTTTCTGCTCTCCTTCAATTTAGAAAGCTAATCTAGTAAAAAGTAGCTTTGACTGTGATGGATGAATGCAATTAAGCAATTACTAATTTATACTTTTAAATTTGTCTTTTTTCTCTCTAATATTTTCCTTTAAAAGTCTCTACTGTTAGTAGTTCTTGGAAGTAGTGCATGAGGAGATAATGTCAGCTCATGAGAACATAATGATTTTTTTTCCAAATTTAAGCTAGTCTGATATCAGCAGGGAGAAAATACATTATAAAGGCCAATGATAATATTCTCTATAAATAACTGTATCACCAATGGTTTGTTATATCCTCAGGGTGAACTCATTGCTGTCAATGCTTTTATTTCATTTTAATAGAATCTTACTCTTTTTGGTTCTTGGTGATCAGGAGAGGTTACATAGATATGTAAAAATTGTAAGATATATTTTTGTCTTCACTTGGTATCGATCCTCAAAATATACATATTTGGGTGATTGTGTTTTTTCTATTGCACAATAAAATTCTTGAATTGTGATTGTTTTTCTTCCCATAAAATTATGAGTGTACTTGTAAAATAGCTATACAATACTGCAGTAGCTTTTCCACAACTTTTGCAAAAGAGAGAGAATTCTTTTTTGTAGGGAACGGCTGTAGAGTTAAGTCTTGGACTGACCTGTTGGCAAAGCCACAAACAAGTACCAGCTTAGAGGGCGCAGCCCTCTTAGCATAATTAGTCTTGACCTTATGATGCTCCCTAGACCTTATCTGGGTAGCTAATGGGCTGTGGGAGATGCAGCAAGTGCTGCCAGAACAAGTGAAACTCACAAGAACATTGTAACTATGGTGACCACTACCTTGTGTACCTCTGGCTATAAAATAAAGGCTCAGCTTGCCTCTGTATGGCTCTCTGTGGCCTCAGCCAGGACAGGAACAGGAAGATCCAACTAGACCCAGCTTATTTTCTTTGTCTGTCTTTTCTACATCCTCCGACGCCCCCTCTCAGGCTCACCGAACCCTTGGCTGTGCTGGCAGGGTTCACTTTCTAAATTAAAAAAAAATAATAACACTGAAAATAAGAGGAACCTATTTTTTTGGGTACAAAGCAGTCTTTCATTAATATTTGATGATAACTCCAAGAGTAGAAAATTGACTATATTTTGGTTCCATTTATTCAGAGATAATGTATCCTTTGCACCAATCTAAACTAATAAAAGCGAAATATTAAAATTAACCGTTTCTCCGAGATAGGGTAAGCCACGCCCACCAGCCAATCAGAGTGGCTGTATGCAAATTAGCCCAGCCAACATGGCGGCCGCCACTCACGGACACGAGTAAACGTTTAGGCAGCATCCGTTGCAGCAGGAGCGAGAGGGAAACTGTTTTCAGCCCTTGGCGGGCAGGCTCCGAAACATGTTTCAATAATGTATCAATCGTAGAATCCTCGGGAGCTGAAGGGAACAGCAGACCTAGCCTGAGTCTAACACTATAACATTGTTGCAGTATAGACTCTGCGAGGTGAGGCAGAGAGAGGCTTTGTTACATGTGTAG
>PVJC01003783.1:0-68095 GCA_004026665.1 Murina feae | reverse complement strand
GCCTGGTAGCTGGATTCTGAAGCTGAACAGTCCAAGAAATCCAGATGGATGCTTCAAGGCTTCTTCTGGCCCAGCCTTGGAAGTCATGGAGCATCCACCTTCCAGTGGCTATGCAGGAGGCATGGTCCATTGGGGACCATCCTTGGAGACAAGCAGATAAATCTCCTTCCTTCCCTCCCCTTGGGGATTCAGAGACCATGAGAAGCCAGTCATAAAGAGAAGAAATAAGTGAGGATACCGCTGCATATAGCAGGTGATGGGCCCATGATCCATTAAGGTGGCTAAGGTTTGCCACCCTATACCCTAGAATATCCTTTCCATGCCATTTTGAAACATGACAGTGGTAATTGTGAGTAGAGTTGAAACCTTTAGCTTTATACCTTTAAAATTTTCCCTTTCAGAGCAAAGAGAAGTAAACACTAACTTTAAAAAATCCTTTTAATATTAATAATTGCAAATAAAACAGCGCATATGACAACTCTAAGCGCAACTCAAAACCAACCCTGAACTTTGATGTGTCAGTTCTATTCTTTATATCTGAACATCTCCTCTTGTGTTGGAAGCCAAGCAGAGAACACTCTATTCCAAAATAAATGAGATGAAAATTGATTTTATTAACAGCATTGTCTTTCTTTGTGCCCAAACTATAGGGACATAGTTCAATATAACATAGGCTCTTTACATTAGTCTTGGTTTTTCATCTTTGTTGCCATTTCATGTAATTGAATGGCAACCACAGAGCAAATTTTTAGAATCTTTAGGGTTCTTCGGAGATTTCCGTCTTGCTGAGATGCAGGAAGGTGGTAGTTAGCAAACAGACCAGGAGCGAAGAGGTGGAAAAGCGGGTGGGTATTTTTGCTGCTGCAAACTACTAGCTTTCACCATTCTAACGCCTTGGCCTGTGTTGCTGCTACTACCTGGAACACCCTTCCACCCCCTTTTCTGTCTATCAGACTCCCACTCACCCCCAGATGCAGCCCAGCTGGTGGCTGGGTGGACAGGATGCTCCACAGCCATGATCCCTGTGCTGTCACCTTGTATCTGTTCTGTTGACTTCATCATTAGATTGTGTCTTCCGATGGGCAGGGACTACCTCTAGTCTGGTGCCATTAGCCAAGAAAGCATAGTGCACAGAGGCTTGGGGAAGGTTTGTAGAAATACATAGTCAACTTTGCCAACATTAAAGTCATTTTTATGATGACTGAAAGCAACTGTGTTAGGCAGCTTATATCTTGCTCTGACCCAAATGAAACAAACGCTAAAAACAACAAGTTGGACCATACAAACTTTTCCAATGTCAAGGGTGGGATAGTATAATAACCTGAGACCGTTGTGCTGTTGCTCCTTCACCTATTACCTAGAGCACTGGTCTGGTTGCCAACCTTTCGGACCTTACAGTTGGTGACAACTGACCCAGAGCTCCTCTATCCTTGTGGTCTGGCTCAGGATCCCTGCCTTCCTTTGAGTCTCCTCTTCCCCCAAATCCCTATTTGCATCCACTGGGCATCACACCACTGAGCACTGTGTCAAGCATGTATAACTTACATTTGCTGTCCTTTCATTTGCATATGTCTGGCTCCTTCACTCAGATGTAAGCGCATGTTTTTACTTTTCCTCTGTCCTGCAAAGGTAGCTAAGGAGTGTGCATATGCGGTGGGCACTCACCACACTTGGCCCTGACTGCCTGGTGCCTGTGCAGTGCCTGGATATTGGCTGTGCACTGGTACTCTCTACACTTTCATGTAGCGGGAATTGGTTCTTCGGCCTCTGGGGAATATTGGTTTAGGGCCATTGTTCTTCAAGCTTAAGGAGCACAGACTGTCAGAGTTCAGCTAAATTTGTCTCACAGATATATTTTGATTGACCTGCACAGGCTCCTTTTAGAAACAATTGAAAGAGTTGTCAGCACTTAATGATCAAGAGAATGTCCATAAACATCCAGAGTTCTCGCATCTCTTGAAAATTTGGCGAAATTGGATCTCGATTCCCAGTTAGCAGTAATTGATTCTATCCAAGGAGTGACTGTTCCCTTCCGACAGAGGATGAACCGCCCTTTCCGCATCCCCTATAAAATTGTACCCTACACCCTCCTCTTCCATTTGGGTTCACTTCCTGGTTCTGAGATTAGTTATCCTAGAAAATGCCTATGATATGTGCTGTTGTATAGCTAAGTGCAGAGAGACCTAGTACCCACAGGGCTTCCCAAGGAAACCTGATACTTGAACAGCTTCATATGGACTTCCTTCTCATTGTGCACATTGTAAGAGGTATCAGGACCTCTGTGCATCCTTTAGAATTGCATGTTTTTTTCTCTCAGTTAGTTTATTTAACAGTGACCATAATAGCTTCCTTTGTATTGAGAATGTACTATGGAAACAGTGCACATTACTGTTTGAAGCATATATTCACTTATTATTCTCACAACCACCATGTGAGATAGAAGCTTTTATTATCCTCATTTTGCAGATGAGAAACCGAGAGCTTGGGTACCAGATCACATGGCCAGGAAGTGGCTCAGGCACAGGTGGAGGGAGTTACACATTTTTAAGATTTGTTTTCAGGACAATATAACGTTCTTTACCTGGCTGCTTTGTGGGCTTTTAAATGAGCTCTCAGATTCAGACATCTAGTTCTTGGGAGCATTGTTCTGTTGCTTGTCCACAATGCTAAATTCATGACATGAATAGAAGAACACATAGATAATTGTGCTGAAGTCAAATCTGTTTTGTTGATGTTGGTAAGCAGCCTGCTCTGAAGAAAGTTAAATTTGGGGGGTTGGTCTTAATGTGTGTTTTTGTTCATTGATTTTAGAGAGAGAAGAAGGGAGATGGGGGAGAGAGAGAGAGAGAGAGAGAGAGAGAGAGAGAGAGAGAGAGAGAGAGAGAGAAACAGTGATGTGAGAGAGGAACAAGCCTCCCATATGTGCCTGGACTAGGGATCCAACCCACAACCCAGTATGTGCCCTGACCTGGAATTGGAGTCACACGGGTGACCCTTTGGTGCAGGGGAGGATGCTCAACCAACTGAGCCACCCTGGCAGGGCCTGATGTTTAAAGTATTCAACTAGTGGACTCTCAGAAGCCACAACCTTGCATGAATATAAAAGAGGAATTAATAGTGAAAGGGATTTAGTTATATCTTTAATCCTAATCCTGTTTTTGAGTCTTTCTCTGAAGCCAACTACTTGTAGTGCACAGTCCCTAAATGCTTGGTGGATTGTTTTTCTTCTCCTCCAGCTTCTCCTATGTCCTTTGTTTCTTTTGTTACTCTTTTCCTTCTCTTCCCCTATGTTCTTCTCTCTCTCTCTCTCTCTCTCTCTCTCTCTCTCTCTCTCTCTCTCTCTCTCTCTCTCTCTCCCTCCCTCCCTCCCTCCCTCCCTCCCTCCCTCCCTCCCTCCTTCTCTTCCTCCCTCCCTCCTCAGCCAAACCACCACTATTGAGTGCCAATGCTACAGGGAAAAATATGATTGTTTTTGTGCTCAAAAGACTTAATACTGGAGGCAGGTAGACATATAAAAAATGAATCACATTTTTAAAGCTTCGCATGGTAGTATATCATTTTTTCCTCTGGTATATGCCCAAGGATACAAACATAAAAAATGATCTTAATGCTGCCAAAACTATAATGAATTGGGTCCTCATATGTTACTGGTATTAGAAAATCTATAATAATAAAAGCATAATATGCTAATTAGACCAGACGAACTTCTGGATGAAGCTGGGGCTTCGAGGGAAGCCTGAGTCTCCAGTGCCAGAGGAAAGCTGGTGCCAGCAGCCGGGGGAAGGAAGGCCTACTCTTACATGAATTTCGTGCATCAGGCCTCTAGTATTTTATAATTTAAAAAGTATATAATTTTCATATAATTCAAAGTATAAATTAAACTGTCATGAACTTCAAATATATTTTCATTTAAAACACTTTAGTCCATTGAATTGTAGGCATAGTTTAATATCCCATCCATGAGAAAGTTCCCTGGAGAGAAAAGGGAAGCCCAAGGTATACCTGAGGGAATCCTGGACCAATGTAAAATGTTCTGGGTGTCTATGGACAGTTCATGTTTCTACAAAATAGATATTTTAGAGGTGGTTGTAGACAACAGGGAAATGGCAGTGGATAGGGTGAGTGAGTGATGAGCTTCTTTGCTGAGAGTAGACTCAATGAGTTGAGTAGAAAATGGCTGAGATAGAAATGGGTACTAATGCCAAGAAACATCTATATTCTTGTCAAAAATGATCTGATACTATGTATCCAAAGCCATCACTGTGCCTATTCCTTTTGCTCTGATAATATAACTTCTGGAAATCTGATTTTTTAAAAATAAATCTTTATTGTTCAGATTATTATAGTTGTTCATCCCCCCCATAGCTCCCCTTCACCCGGTTCCCACCCCACCCCATGCCCTTACCTGCCCCCCCCATTGTCCTCATCCATAGGTGTAAGATTTTTGTCCAATTTCTTCCTATACCCCCCACACCCCTTTACCCCCCAAAATTGTCAGTCCACTCCCTTTCTATGCTCCTGATTCTATTATATTCACCAGTTTATTCTGTTCTTCAGATTTTTTATGCACTTGATTTTTAGATTCATTTGTTGATAGATATGTATTTGTTGTCACTTTGTTGTTTATAGTTTTTATCTTTACCTTTTTCTTCCTCTTCTTAGAGAATATCCTTCAGCATTCCATATAATACTGGTTTGGTGGTGATGAACTCCTTTAGCTTTTACTTGTCTGTGATGCTCTTTATCTGACCTTCAATTCTGAATGTTAGCTTTGCTGGGTAGAGTAATCTTGGTTGTAGGTTCTTGCTATTCATCACTTTGAATATTTCTTGCCAGTCCCTTCTGGCCTGCATAATTTCTGTTGAGAAATCAGCTGACAGTCATATGGGTACTCCCTTGTAGGTAGCTAACTATTTTTCTATTGCTGCTTTTAATATTCTCTCTTTGTCTTTTGCCCTTGGCATTTTAATTATGATGTGTCTTGGTGTGTTCCTCCTTGGATTCCTTTTGTTTGGGGTCCTCTGCGCTTCCTGGACTTGTAAGTCTATTTCTTTCCCCAGGTAGGGGAAGTTTTCTGTCAATATTTTTTCAAATATGTTTTCAATCTCTTGCTTTCTCTCTTCTTCTGGCACCCCCATAATTCGGATGTTGGTATGCTTCAAGTTTCCCAAGAGACTCCTTACACTATCTTCATATTTTTGGATTCTTTTTTCTTTTTGCTTTTCCAGTTGGGTGTTTTTTGCCTCTTCGTATTTCAATTCTTTGACTTGATTCTTGGGATTCTCTCATCTGCTGTTGGATCTCTGTATATTATTCTTTATTTCAGTCAGTGTATGCTTACTTTCTGATTGGTCCTTTTTCATATCCTTGAGGGTCTCACTAAATTTTTTGGAGGTTTCTAGAAGATTCTTGAGTAACCTTATAACTGTGGTTTTGAACTCTATATCCAGTAGTTTGCTTTTATCCATTTCTTTCATTTGAGACTTGTTTCTTGTCTCCACATTTGGCTGCTTCCCTGTGTTTGTTTCTATGTATTGGGTAGCTGCTAAGTCTCCTTGAGTTGATAGAGTGGCCTTGTGTGGTTGGTGTCTTATAGGGTCCATTGGTTCAGCCTCCCCAGTCACCTGAGGTGGACGCCCTTGGTGTACCCCTTGGTGGGGTATTTGCACAGTCTTGTTGTAGTTAACCCTTGATTGCTGTTGGTATCACTGGGAGGAATTGACCTCCAGGCCAAATGGCTGTGGTGACCAGCTGTGTCTACACTGGAAGATCTGTTGTGCAGGAGACACCCTTATGGGGCAGGACTTGCTTCAGTAGGGCTTTGGTGCTCACTGAGTCTGCCCCTTGAGTATGTCTCTTATGGATGTGAAGAGTTGTAATCTGTTATCATCTCCAAGGAGGTGCAAGGTCAGCCACTGTCTGGGGCTGCCCAGCAGGAGCTACAGTGACATCTGCAGATTCCTCCTCTTTGTATGGGGTTTGGAAGTGCCCAGACGAGGCCCAGCTGTGAAGTAAGGCCGCTGCTGCTGACAGGTAGTGGCCTTCTTTTGGAATCTCTGGGACCCTCTGACCTAGCTGCAGTTTGTTTTAGGCAAAAGAACAGGCCATTCATATACAAAAGCCCATGCACATAGCTTGGATGAGATTGTAAATTGGGTGGGGCGGCGTCTCTGGGAATCACCGGGGCGAAGCAAACAGCGATGGCTTACCTGCACCAGAGAAGCCCCTGGTTCTCCGTGTCCCATGCACCCATGCAGGAACAATGAATGCTGTGAGCACCTCTAAGAGCACGCTGCCCTCATGTCCTGTCTCAATGCCATGCAGTCCAGTTTCTCCCCATATATCTGGGTCCCCCAGAGTCTTGCCCATAACTAGAATTCAGAGCAAGTGGGAGCTTGTATCTCCCTACTGGTTTAAAGAACAGCAAGCACATCCAGGTGCCAGCACTTTCTGTGCCTCCACACCTCTTACCAGTCTCAATGTGCTTTCTTCTCCTCTTTAGTTGTGGAACTTCCACTCAGCCAGCTTTCCCATGGTTCTGGGTGGTTGTTCTGCCCTTTAGTTGTAATTTTGATGTGGTTGTGTGAGGTAGCAAGTATAGGTGATTACCTATGCCACCATCTTGGTTTTTCTCTGGAAATCTGATTTTAAGAAATATTTCAAAATACGGAAAAATCCATGTGCATGGAAATTATTCATTTCGGTTCTATTTATAATTGCCAAAAATAGGGAATGCTCAGCATGTCCCTCAGTAGGGACATACTTAAGTAAATTAAAAACATTTCCTTGGTGGAATGTTATGTGGAAATTAAATGTTGATTTTGAACACTGTGGAATGATTTGGAAAAATGCTCAAGTAATTGAAAAATATGGAAAAAATTGTACACTGACTAAAACTATACAAATATGCATATATAAAAATATGGGCAGAAAACATAGAAAAATGTTTATAATTACTGTTAGATGTGAGATTATAGATGTAAAATTATTATTATATTAAGCATGATTATAGGATGAATTTGTGGTTATGTTAGCTATGAAAATTACATAGATTTAAACATTTAATAATAGCAGCGTGGCAAGTGTATGATAGAAGCAGATGCAGGAGCCTCATTATGATATGCAAGCAGAGTCATGGGATGTTTTACCTAGGAGATATACTAAATAATTGAGTTAGATGGAGGGTATGGCTTGAACCAAGGGTCTGGGAGAGGGACATACAAAATGCTGCAGAGGTGGGTGAAGGCCAGAAAATGGTAAGATTTGAAGTGGTGTCTACATCCCACACATCCCTGTCACAGTTGGTTTGCCAAAGGGAATACTTATTTGTCTCTTCTATCTTTGGAGACCCTTCATTCCACTTGATTGGTTTAGAAGGTCTAGACTTGCTCTCTTTCAATGCTGATGTAGCCTAGAAAATAAAGTCCAGCCAGATGTACTAAGATGTCTCTATCATTGGTCTTGTGAGAGACCAACTTTTTCTTTTCCCTATGCTTTCGGCTAGGATTATTTGTTTTTGGAGTCATTCCTTTCTTTTTCTTAATATTTTTGTTGATTTCAGAGAGGAAAGGAGAGCGTGAGAGAGGAAGAAACATCCATGATGAGAGACAATCATTGCTTGCCTGTTCCTGCATGCCCCACACTGGAAACCGAGCCTGCAACCCAGGCATTTGCCCTGACTGGGAAATGAACCGTGACCTCCTGGTTCATTGGTCAATGTTCAGCCACTAAGCCACACTGGCCAGGCTGGTCTCATTCCTGTTTATGAAAGTGATAGTAGTGGTCATCATTGTAGTAGTCATGGCTACCTTTGTCGAGCACTTACAGGTTCAGGTGTCATATAGTAAGCACTTTCGAACTTAAGGGTAAATTATTTATTACTCTCCTGTTTTGCTGATGAATGCATAGAGGCTCAGGTAGGTTAAATAATTGACTCGAGATTATACAACGAGTCAGTGGTAGAAATACAATGAACTTTAAAAAAACTTGTTTATTATTTAAACAAATATTTTATTGGCTTTAAACCTTGGAAATCTAATATTCTCCCCACCCCCAAAGTCTACTTATTTGTGAAATCGCAAGGCCTTGGAAACCCTGGATTACTTTCTAAAGCTAAAACTTGGGGTTCATGACTAAAGGCCCATGTTTTGACAGTGCAATGGAACATTTAAAATAGAAAACGTTCCAGAAATTCCAGACTACAAGATTGCCATAGTATCAGAAGAAGAACCAAAGACTTGGCTTGCTATCTTAGGAGGAATCTGAAAGCTTCATTAGTTAAGAAATAGGAAATAGCCTTTCTTAGCTCTTTTACAATCTTACCCATCTCTCAGCAAGCCAGTCCCCTCCCCTTCTCCAAGCCTTTTGAAGTCTCTCCACCTACAGGCTGTGGCTATGAGTGTGAGGTGTGGCAGGCACTGTATTTAAGGACCACTTAGGAAGAAAAGTAAAAAACCTCAGGACTTTGAAAGGATTTTCAAATTAATGGTTTTGGTGGGAAATTCCTATCCTAATTATACAACTAACTACCTTTTATGCAGCTTTAGCCAAGTTCCTTAACACAGTTCATTGTGTCTCCATTTCTCCCAAGATCAGCAATGAGCAAGTTAGCTTCTACCCCTTCCTGTTCTCTCTGCCTTTTCTAAATAGTCTCATATATTTTGTCCATTCAACAACTTCAGGGAAAACATAATAGTAGAAGGAAACATTTCCTCTACATAAAAAATATTACAGAAAATCACAATTATATTGTACCCATTGAGGAAAGAAAATCAAATTGTGAAAGTGTTTTTATTTTTTTTTTTCAGATTGAGATGAATATGCTTGGACTTGTTCCCAAGATATAGATAGGGTTCTCAGGCATGGGCTAGAGTATGCAAGGCTTGAAGGCAAGACTCACAAATGGCACACCAGCCCCTCAGGCTCACAGCAAGCCCTGAAGCCCAGGCAGGTTCAAAGGTTGCAGCCACAGATTCTACCAGTGAGTGAAGCAGTGTGGCCATTTTTACAACCTGCTGAAGGAGTGACTTCATCATAGGTTATTAATAGAGTTAAATGAGTTAATGTAAGTAAAGTGCTTAAAAGAATGCCTGGCACATAGTAATTGCTATATTATTATTATTATTATTATTATTATTATTATTATCATTGTTAATCACTTTAGACATTTCCCCATTACTTATTGAGTAGCCTTTACTCTTGATTTTGTTTTGTGTTTTCAAATGATGTTGGAAGGCCCAGCCGATGTGGCTTAGTGGTTGAGCATCGACCCATGCGCCAAGAGGTTGCTGGTTTGTTTCCTGGTCAGGCACATGCCCCGGTTGAGGGCTTATCTCCAGCAGGGAGCGTGCAGGAGGCAGCCATCCATGTTGATATTTCTCTCTCATTGATGTTTCGATTTTTTCTCTTCCTCTTCTTTCCTCTCTCTCTTAAGTCAATAAAAACAGCAGTAACATTAAAGTGATTTGGAGGAACAGCAGTGACTTTTCAGGCCCTGAATATATATTACTAATGGGCTGATGCTCTCTGCCATCCAGAGCAAAGATAAGAGGTGGAAGAGATGTTTCTTATGCCTCCCACAGACCAGTTCCCTAGTTTGCTCTCTTCCTGCTTCAGGTGGTGCTGTCCAGGATTCCCGGGTATCCTGCATTTGCATGCTTTTTCCTTTCTTCTCTGTCAAAACTGAATCCCTTCCTTTACAAGTGTGAGTGATATTTCTCATTTAAAGGAAAGTGGTCTTGTGAATATAGATGTGGAATTGTATTTTTACTACAATGTTATTTAAATATGTATGAACATAAAACTACATATAAACTAATTATGCTTATAGCTTTTATGCAGCTATAAACATTTTTAAATTGAAAATGAAATTTTAACAACACATTTGAAAATTAAAGGCAAAAAAAACTTCAGACTCTTAAAAATAACAGCATTACCTAACATGAAAAAAATGATGTTATTTTGACTAAAAAGGCATCCTCACTCAAAATGACCATGGCCTGTGATGCCCTAGCTTTCTCCATTAAGATGACTGCTAACCCTCCCATTTCACAGTGTACTGTGACATTATCCAGTCTTTGTGTGACATACAAGTATCATTAAGATATCAAGTCCATGTCTATTCGCTTCTCTTTAGCCTACAGTAATGAACGTGGCACTTCTTAGTGTCGAGTTGATTATATGCACAAAAATGAACACTGAATTCACCTAGCAGTGCTTGGTTATAAGATCCGATTTAGAGCCTTTCAAATGTTAGTGTGCAGAAGAATCACCTAATGAGCTTGGTAAAGTGCAGGACTGGGGTGGGGCTCAGGATTCTGCATTTCACACAAGCTCTTAGGTGATGCTCCTACTATTGGCCCAGGACCACTTTGCATACAGGTATCTGATTATGCCTGTGTAAACATTTTTAGCTTATTATTTTATCGAAACACCCCAACATTTGTCAGTAGAAAATTCACATGTCTAGGAATATGTCCGTGGTCCCCAGTCCAAGAATCACTGCACTAGAACACAAAAGGCAGGCAGATTATTAGTGTTATTATACTTGTCCTGTAGGCGTCAAATCCTGGCACTACATATGAGACCACATGTACTGAATGCCAGGCATCAGCCAGTCAGTAATAAAGGAGGAAATGAGGACTATTCGAAGCCTTCTCTGAACATCCCAGCTATAACTCATAGGTGACTTTTCTCCCAGTAGGATAGGCCAACTGTATTTTTGCTTCTAATAAATCAAATCTGTCTCTTTTTACCCAAGCAAAATGTTTTTATACCTTTCTTACCTCACCAGTCACATTTTGGCTGGTCTTAAAGTTAAAAATGTGGTGGGGCTTTCTTTCTCAATTTTAATGTCCTGGGGGCCAGGATCATGTTCTATTCATTTTTGTCCTTTCTCACAGCAGGCATAGAAACAGTTGTTGAATTGAATTTATTAGCTAGATAACTCTTGTGAGTTCCCTTTGCTGTTTGCATAACCAAGGTTTTATTGCTCTTAAAATTCTATTTTTTCCTCTCTCTTTTATATTTCAGAACACTTGTTACTCTGTTTACTACTTCTGCCTTTTATTTTCCAGGAAATGTTCCTAAAACATCAATGACTAGAGCTCAGTCTCTGATATTTATTTTAAATATGTTTTCATTGATTTTTGGACAGAGAGCAAGGGGGGGGGGAGAGAGATAGAAACATCAACGATGGGAGGAAATCATTGATTGGCTGCCTTCTGCATGGCCCCTACTGGGGATGGACCCCACATGTGCCCAGACCAGGAATCAAACTGGCAACCTCTTGGTACATGGGTCAATGCTCAACCAGTGAGGCGTACCAGCTGAGCCCGTCGCTAATATTTAAACACTACATTTTTACTCTTGTTCTTAGGTGCCCTTTGCTTCTCATTTTGGTCTGAGTATAAATGTTGAGAAAATGAGATATGCTTATAGATATTTAGTTGATCATTTGTGTGACCAGGATTTATTTATCTTTTCTAAATAGTCTGGTATAACAGTCTTTGAGAGAGAGAGGTCCTGTCAGATAATACAATAGAGTGAATTTGTGTTTAATAAGAAAGTACAAGATTGTAGAAAAATAAAATGTATGTCCTATGAGGACAAACAAGTGTCCAACCTTATCAAGAAGCCATTGCAAGATGTCTTCAACATGAGTGCCAAGTACATCTCAACTCTTCTAGATTGAGAAGAGAAACTCTCAGATAATGAATGGGAGAAAAAGATCCAGAGATGACAGTGGGATCCTAGCAAAAATATGAATAAGTTGTATAGCACTCATTGAACAAAGAGAGACTAGGTATAATACACAAGTGGTAAGGCAGTCTTCTTATGGTATTGATACAATTTGTATCCTAGTTCTGCCTATCTTTTCACCCACCCAATCCACCCACCCATTCACCCATCCATCCATTCACCCATTTATTAAATCACTTATTTATACTATTGAAAAATAAAAAGGCTAAAAACACCCACACAAAACAAGTGTAGCTTAATGCAAAGATTCTTAAAGTATGGAGTAGCACCAACATTGTTTTAAAACTTCTTAGAAATACACATGCTTGAGCTTCTGTGGAGACTCGTTAAATCATGAACTTTGGAGGAGGAGTCTCTGCTTTAACAGATGGCTCCAGAGGAGCCCATGAGTGCTTGGATTTGAGGACCACTGGCTTAGTGAACTGTTATAAGGTGGACATTTCTGACACTACCACCTGGGTCAGGAAATAGAACCTTGCCAGTCACTTCAGGAACTGCCCCACCTCTGCATGCTTCTCAGCTGCAGCTCCTTCTTTCAAAAAATTACACACATACAACTCCCCCCCCCCCAAAAAAAATACCCAACCCATTTCTTTGTTTATATATAGTTTTATTATTGAATTGCACATCCCCAGATATTATGGTTTAATCTTTTTCATTGCTAGTAACATTTTTTCTGCCAATCTACAGATTCCCCATACTGTTGCTTTCTTTTCCATGCAATTTATCTGTTGAAGAACCTAGATTGACTTGTTGGAACTCCCCAAAGTGCAGATTTTGCTAATTGCATACCAATGGTGCAGTTCAATGTGTTCTTCTGCATGTCCTGCATGTTGGCAGGTGGATAGAGATATTTATTACACCCAAGCTGGATCCTTTTGCCAAGACTATAGGTGGTGCTGAATTCTTTCATCAGGAGGCAGGCACATGATGTCTAGTTTTATTGGTTTTGCATGTTAGCAACTGTAGATCCTCAATACCTAGACTATTGAATAGTATGTATTGGCAGCATTCTGCCATTTTGTTTTTATTTTCTGGAATTTATTTTATTTTCTGGAATAACATAGAATAAATTTATACCACTATATGTCTACTCACTGATAGATTGCTGCATTAAAAGCAGATCAAATGCTCATCTTTCTTTCTGTTTACTTAGTTTTCAAGATGGTGAGTTGCTCCCCTGTCATGTTTAGAAGATGACCAATTAAAAAATATATACAGTTATGTATGAGGTTTTAACATACTGGAAGGTTAAACAATGGCAAATCTTATCCTTATTAAGGCTCAGATGGTCCCAATTTTTTGGCTAGTGGTTCCTGGTTCCTTTGGATACAACTCTAGTATCCTGATTCCTTTCTTTCTTGTTCCAGGTTCATTTTGTACTTTTTTTTTTTTTTTGGCCCCAGACCAGGAATCAGCTATTTCTTCAAGAAACCTCCATCACTTTTAATGGAAAAATGATACTAAAACCACAAAGTAGGCACTTATGGCTACTGGCTTTGTTTTCCCCACTCCATCTTCTCCTTAATGAAACTAGGAAATATATCTACGTGTCTTTTTTAATAACTATATGTAGATATAATTAATTTACATATTATAATTCAATATGTATAAAGATAAAAAACTTCACAGGTTTATCCTGATATTTACCATTCAGGACTACACCTACTCAATATGGTGTCTGTATCTCCCTTCTCCCATCTTAAGAATCTTGGTTCTAAGGGCATAGAGCAGTGGTTCTCAACCTGTGAGTGGTGGGTGACCCCTTTGGGGGTCAAATGACCCTTTCACAGGGGTACCTAAGACCATCCTGCATATCAGATATTTACATTATGATTCATAACAGTAGCAACATTACAGTTATGAAGTAGCAATGAAAATAATTTTATGGTTGGGTCACAACATGAGGAATTGTATTTAAAGGGCCAGAAGGTTGAGAACCACTGGCATAAAGAATGCTAGATTAGGATATTTTGTAATTGCTCATTTGCTCTATTCCACACTATACACACAATATTATAATTATCATCACCAATTATAATTATTAAAAAGTTTAAACATTTTTGTATATATGCTATTTTATTTCCCCTAAAACTTTATAGTTATACTAATCTTTGTTATTAAATAACAGTTATTACATGCTACATTAAATATGATCTCTGATTCAACCCTCATGTAGACTAATTCTTAATTTTATTTATATAATGTTTACCGCCATCTCTGTGTCAATGGTGCTACAGTCATTTGGTCATCTGAAACTCATTCTCTAGTAGATTCCTTAGGAAGGGGTTATGGTTTAGTTTTGCTGGAAACAAAATTTTTGGCTTATATATTTTTTTTTTCTTGAGCACCCTAAATGTGCCACTCAATTTTCTTAAGTTCTGTATAAAATAATTCTGTAAAGTCTGATCATAATCCAGTTTTCTTTCTCTTATAAGTCATGTTCTCTTTTTGCCTAAAAGCCCAAAGAATATTTTATTTTTATTTAAAATCTTGACATTTTACTAGTGTATATTTTCTAATGTTTTGTATTTTAGAAAAGGTTTTTTTTTTTCTCATTAAAGTTCTTTTTTGGTATTTGTCATGTTCTCTTGTTCTTGGTGTTTTTTTTTTTCAGAATTTTCTATTTATCCTTATATTGCATCTTACTTATCTTCAAAAATTTTCCTTTTTTTTGTTGTAATATTTTTATTTTTATTTTCTTCTTTTGATTTTTAAAACACTCTATGTCCCTCTCCTATTTATCTTAAGGTATTACGCTTTAAAATTCACTCATAAGTTCCTTCTAATTGTATTTATTTATAAAATTCCTAATTCAAGGTTTGTCAACTCATTTTGAATGTTTTTTCTAGTTCCTGTTTATTTTTGTTCCTTGGTGTCTAGTATATTTTATGTGTCTTTTGGCAAATTTAGAAGTGGTATGTTACAGTGGCGATATGATATTTTTGAACCTATTTTTCTTGGTGTTCTTTTATTGTCTTTGGAAATGTGATATTATTTTGTTTTCTCTCTTTCTTTTCTTAGAGTAATATTGTGTGGAATTTGATCTCAATGCTTTGCTCATTTTCCGGAGGTTTTAGAAAAGTTACAGATAGCTTTTTCTGACTTCACAGAGCTCTTTCTTCTACTCGTGCAGAGTTGTTTTTTAAACAAAAACAACCTTGCTGTGTGAAATTTCTTGGTTCTCTTTTCCTTCCCCACTCTTGTTTGTATTTTCTGAGGTTATTTTTTTAAATCCTTATTATTCGTGTTTGCTCAGTTTTGATTTTTCTCCCGGTGGTTTCTGTCCAGTGTGAGGTCCTGCGCTGGGAGCTGGAGCTGGCTCATCATGGGGCTGCTGGTGGCTTATTCCTCCCTGCTTTTATTTTGGTGTTTGTCGGGCTATCTTGTCACTTAGGTTTGTTTAAAATGTTATCTGGAAATTTTTTATTTTTCTGTTTATTTGCTCTGTTCATATGTGGGGATTCTAGGAGATAAAAAAAATATGTCGCTTCTACCCTAGCCATCATAGAACTACCCAGTGTTTAAATCATGATTCTACAACTTTGATTCTAGAACTTGAGAGACACAACATTTTTGGGGGCTGAGACAAAAAAAAAAATCCCACAAAACAAAGATGTAATTATGAGAAGTAATAAGAAGAATTGGCTTCTAAAATGTGATGGATTATAATGCAGAGATCAGTAAACCTACTCTGTTTGTCTAAACCAATTACAGAGATAAGGGATAATGATGACAACACAGAAAAAGTAAATGCGATCTAAGGCAGAAGCAGGTTAATCAATACAGTTTATTCTCCTTTTCTGAACATGCGCATTATTTGTTTCTTCATAAAGTGAAGAAGTTTATCTAGTTCCTTACAAGGAATGGGTACTGTCATAAGTGCTGCTTTACAAATATGTTGACCCTGGTTGGTCTCACCATGCTGTCATCTACCCCAGCCATGTGCAGAGGACCTGGGATGTGGGGTGAAGTGAAACAAGAGGGAAGTGACTTGCCCAATATCATGCAGGTGCTTTGAGAATTAGACCTCAGGCCAGCATTTCCTTGACTCTCTCAAGGTTCCTTTTACTACAACATTCTGTGTTATCACCAAGTATCAAGAAGATGGGTTTGCCGGCCAAAAGTAAAATTTTCTGAGTTGGAATGTATGCCATTTTTTGCAGAACACTGTGAGCTATTCTTTCTTAATCGTCAGCGTTGCTGCTGTCACTGCAAAGTTCTTTGGCTCAGTGCACACAGCAGTCACCTTTCACTGAGCGGCCTGCTGTGTTCCAGACCTCGCTGGCTGCTTTGCCTACACGTTTTTATTTAATCCTCACCACCTGGCAATGTATTATCATCATCCCTGGTTTATATGTGATAAGACTTAACAAAATACAAAGTATGTTGCCCAAAATTATCCTGTGGATCTGTGGAAACATACACCCTTTTATTTTCAAGTGCTCTGGGCAGCAAACAGCAGCCTCACTTCTTGCACTGTGGACACTATAGTCTGTGTCCTGCATCGTCCTTCCCCTCCACCTCCCACATGTACATTTTTGTACACACACACACACACACACATGCAGGAGGGGAATGGAGAGAATGGTTATCTTAGGAGGAAGTCTGTCCTGTCTAATGGGTCTTATAGGAAGGAGGCAGCCAGTTTCGTTCTCCTGTGTCTTTTCTCTTTCCATTTCTCTCTGGACTTAGCAGTTAGTTCGCTGAGAATCAGAATGTAGATCCAATGTATTTGCTTTACTCAACATGTACAGTCTTGTGCCATTTTCTATGTAGAATTTCTAGTGGAAGTCTTTAAAACCTGTTGCTCTGGTATATAGAATCTGCAGTAACTAAACCCAGAAATATTTAGGGCAAAAGAACTGTTTGTCTGATCCTTTATATCCATCGGCCTACCAAGGTTGAGGAATGTCTGGCCTGAGGGCCGAGTAAGGCCCATGAAATCATTTGGTCTGGCCCTGCAAGGCATTAGGGGTGAGTTAATTAAATGTTTAACCACACATAGCAGGCTAATTTTTAAGCTGATAATTTTATATGGCTCACGAATGATGTTATAAATATCCAAATGGCCCTTGGCAGAAAAAGTTTCCCCACCCCTGGCAATTGTCATACAGGCCATGTGAGGCTGAGGGGCAGGAGGCATGGCCCGCACTTTGCCAGGCCTTCATCTTTTGAAAAGCCAGTCATGTCCACCATGTACCTTCCTTGTCTGCATGTCTTAACCTTTATCTTTCTCAAATCCATGAAGTGCAGTAACCAACTAAGGCCCTCAAGCTCTTATTTTGCCAGGTCACTTGCCTACGCAGACCCACTGATGATTTCTCATTGTTCCCCAAATCACGTCCAGCCCTCTGCCTGACTCTCAAGACTTTCTAACCTGCCTCACTGGGTGAGGGCCTTGGGTCATGATGGTCTGTAATCCTTCTCCTCCTTCTACCCTGCCTCCCTCTGCCCCCCTTTGCTTTCACTGAGTAATGTTCTCTTTCCCACAGTTACTGTAAAAAGAGATTGATTCTTTTTAGCTAAAGTAAATTACAGCCAACTCTCCTTACATGGAAAAAAGGCACTAAAGTGCTGACAGATACCATCTCGGGAGTAGATGATGTTCTTGCTGTTCTCCCTCCAGGATGACCAGAAACAAATGTGACTGGTGAATGTCTGGTCCGTGTGGAAGGAAATGCTAATGAATGTGACATAACTATGCATCCCTGTGGAGTCCACAGTGTTTCTATATCATTTTCCACTGTCAGATTGAAAATCTAGTAGAATCTCAAATGGGAAGCCAGGATGGGTTATATATTCTGTCCCCATTTATGAAATACAGTTTGAATAACACAGCCACATAAACATGTTAAAGGCCTATTAAAATTTTTTTTAAAAAAGTGAAAATAGCCCAGCTGGCATGGCTTAGTGGTTGAGCATCGACCTATGAACCAAGAGGACACAGTTCGATTCCTGGTCAAGGCACATGCCAGGGTTGTGGGCTCAGTCCCCAGTGTGGGGCATGCAGGAGGGATCAATGATTCACCTTCGTCAATGATGTTTCTATCTCTCTCCCTCTCCCTTCCTTTGATAAAAATATATTTAAAAAAAAACAAAAATAAAAAGATCTGTGTAAAGGAGACTATACTTCAAGTGGGGAACACACAAAATTTACAGATGTCATGAAGTTGTTACCTAAAATTTGCATAATGTTATTAACCAATTTTCCCAATAAATTTGATATAAACATTTCTAGAACACAGTAGGATTTCAAAAATTCCAAGTGCCATTCATTCTGTATTATTCACAACACCACCCAATAGGGTTTTGATAAAATACCTTTTCCTAACAGAGGTTATCATCTCCATAGGTCAAGAGATCTGGGGAGGATGGTATTCGTATGAGTGGCCAGTAGCATTGGGGGGAGGGGTACCTGGCTTGAGGTAGCTTCAAATAGCCATTCTGTATGGACTCCACCAGGGAGCCTGAGAGGAGCATTTAGATCCTTTGTTTAAATCATTCTATGCCCGTAAGAACTGGAAGCCCTGGCAGCTTTAACTAGTGACCCAGTAGTTAATCCAGCTCTAGGATGTTTCTGATGAAAAGCATTCAAGGAGCCGGATGGGTCAGTTTCCTTCCAATTTCTCAGTTTTGCTCTCCTCCTTAGCTGCTATGCTATTTGTCCCTTTGGTCTAATCACCTCTGAGAGTCCTGAATCCACTGGCAGGGCTCTGGGTCTCAGAGAAATATGGCTGTAAAATGTAGGAGGTTTATTCTGATGAAACTTGTCACACTGGGCAGATGGCACCATTTACTATGTTGATGGGGGGAGGAACTGGAGGGTGTGCAATCAGAGCCACAGATGGGCCGGGCAGCCCTCTCAGCAGAGCACATCATCCCCTCCAACACATCCCCTGGCAGTTAAGTTAGCTGCTCTCCTCCTTTGCTCCCCAGGCATTTGTGCTTATATTTCACACCACACAGGGTGGTGGTTATGATCATCTCCCCTGATGTATGTCCCCTATGTCTCCAGGCTTCAAGGGCAGGGACCTGACTTCTACTCCAGGGGCGAGAGGTTCTGCACCATGCTCAAGGTCACCAAGCGGCTGAGTGTCAGCGATGCCAGGTTCTAAGCCTCATTTATTAATCTCCAAAGCCCAGGCTTTTAATTAGAAGGCCTGTCCTGTCACAGAAATCATTACAGTCTTCTGAGGGCACAGTAATGGGCATGAAATGATCCACCATCCAATGATAATTACAATAGTCATTGTTTGTTAGGTTCTCAGAAACTGTGCTAATCATTTTGTGGACACTATTTCAGTTAATCCTTCCAGAAGTACTATGCATAGATAATATAACCACTATGTTCATATGAGGAAATGGGGGTTCTCAGAGGTTAAAGAAATGACCAATAGGCACACAGCTATTAAGTAGCTCCAACTCGAACCCAGATTGGTTGATACCAAAGCCCTAGTCTTGTCTGCTAAGCTCTGGTGCCTGTTGGCACAGACAGGCCTTGGACAGCTGAGAAGAACCCAGGCTGGCAGTGTTTCATCTGTGTGCATCTCTCTTGTTTCATTGAAGCCCAGACTCTATAGATCATTTGCGGCTGCTTTGAGCATGAGAAAACACAAGGGGATAAGCAGACTTTATATATATATATAAAATATATTATATATATAAAACTTGTCATACGCCTAAATCAAATTGTAGGAAGTAATTCTCTTATGTGCTGTCCCACTTTTCATTTGAAGTCAGTGGGGAGCTTGGGAGGGACGGTTGAAAATGACCAGCTATAACCTCAGTCAAGCCCCCAAACTCCCCGCACTTCCTGACTCCGGAGGAGGGAGTAGCTCTGGCAGGAACTTTCCAGTGGGTGATTGCAGTGGGAGTGGTGGTAACGGTGGCAACGATACCTAATGACATTTACATCAGTGTACCCTGTGTTTTTACACATTTTTAATTTGCTCTATCTCAAAGGTAGGTTGAAGAAGCATTTGCATGCTCATTTCCTTTTCCCTCACATAGGAAGGAACTGAATGTCTATGGGCAAGCATGTCAAACTCTCGGCTGGCGGGCCACATGCCTCATTTAAACACTTGCCAGGTATTTAAGTGGCGTGGGGTGGATTCAAACCCAGAGCCTGTGCTTTTTGTTTTTTTGCACTTTCTGCCAGAGTGACAGTTTCCAGCTGTGGTATGTGTGGAGATGCCTCAGAAACTGTCATAATGAGTGGAGACTTGGGGGGCTACAGACCTACAACATGCCTCAAATGGAGGAGCTCTGCTTCTATCTGGTTGATTGAGAGGGGTCTGCATGAGGTTTTGGTTTATGAAAATTTCTGGCATTCTGACAATCAGCTATAGCTGTGTAACAACCACTGCCAAAACGTAATCAGTTGTCACTATGCTGGGGGTGGGGGGAAGGCAGGCTCTGCCAGGCTGCTGTGCAGTGTGGCAGCTCTGCCTACCTATTTCAGGTGCTGGGGCAGCTGGATGGCTGTGCTCCAAAGGCCTCTTCTCCTCCTTGGACCAGCGGCTGGCCGGACATGCTTTTCATGTCCTCTCCAAGGCACAGGCTTGGAACTGGCATACTGTTCCTTCCAAAGCAAGTCATGTGCAGGACAGCTCACTGCTCATGATGAGGCTGTGACAGGAGCATGGATGCAGAGGGGTGAAGAGTTGGGGCCAATAATGCAGACTACCAAGCTACTTTTAAAGATGGTGATATCGCTGCACTGTCTAAATTGGAGAGTGATTAAAATTCTTCAAGCCACCTGTACCCTTGGGATCCACAGGAGAAGGCTGCTGCCTGGTGACGGACAGGAGATTTGTACCCAGAGACAGTCAAGCTTGAGGAATGTGGCTTGTGAGTGACTCCAATATGGGTTAGGGTCAGTGTCATCTTTTTATCGCTTGCTCGGGCAGGGTGATGTTTAGATGTGCATGCGTGTGTAAGAGACAGAGAGAGGCTCACTCAGGACACAAGGGTGCCCTTGCCTATCAAACTCTTCAGCGTCCGTCCTTGTTTTAGCTGAAAGCTTGGTTCTGCACTTTCCCTTCCCCTCCTGTCCCTGCTCTCCCTCAGCATTCACATCAGGTTGGTCTATAGGTTTAGCTCCCTTGGGGGCCAGTGTCAGCCACACCTCTGAGCTCTAAGCGTTTACCTGCTGAAAGCTGGTCCTAGGTGGTTTGTATCTTCTGACCCTAGACTGGCTAATTTGCCTTTACAAGCTGTCAGATTCTGCCGAGGTCATTTAATTCTGTCTTCTTGGTAATGTAGTTCAAGAAAAATGGGTAACAGGTCAAACAATAAGTCTTCCCTGAAACTCACTAGTGTGCTGGCAGCATTCTGTGTCATCATTAAAAAAAAACGGTGCAGGAGTTACCAAGTAGAATATTTATTGAAATAGATTCCATGAGGAGCTTATGAAGATAAGTACAAAGTGTTTAAATGCACAGAGTTACAGCCACAAAATAAAGGTTAATTCCAGGGGATGTGGGGCCGTCAGTCTCTCCATCTTAGTTTATCCCAAGAAGTTTAATTACTTGGGTTACTGTCATTAAATATTGCAAGTCACACATGCCAAGTGATGCAAGGGCTCTTTACCAGTTATCCGAGTGAGACCTGGTAGGACAAGTGATTATGATAAAAGGAAACAAGAAAATGATCCAGTGGTCCAAGATCCTTCTGTTCAGTCAAAATCAATTTCAGTGACACTTAAAGAGAAGGAAAGAGTCATGACCACAGACACTGTCTAGGAATGACCACGTTCTGTGAGTGAGCTAGTCATTTTCTAATTGTCTGGCCTGAAAGTTAAGGGCAGCTCCGTGTTAGAATCTCTTTCTTTCTACAGAGATCCCATTCACCTGGACCTCCATTCTGTGGTAATCTTGTCAATATGCAACATGTCTCAGGACATGGTAGGATGTGGAAAGGCCACCAAATTGTCAATCTTAGTCTCTCATCAGGGTTCTAGCCAAGAAGCTGAGCTACCAGGATTTGTTATCTGGATTTCATTTATGCAGTCGTGGGATCTGGTTAAACCGTTGATGGAAGGTTGTTGCATTTGTGTCTGATATTGGAGCCTGAGGTTGGCAGGGCAGGCAGTGAGAAGGAAAGATGGGTATGAAGTGGAGGGAGCAAAGATGAACTTGAATGTGTGAGAACAAGCTAGAATCCCTGGGGATGCCTAGAACCCACATTGGTCTCATTCTGCCTTCAAGCTACTTCCATGATTGGGTCAACCTCCAGGGGAAGCACACTGACCTTCATCAGGAAACTAAGCTTGTGCCTGGCCAAAGTCAGAGAAAGAGAAAGAGCAGTTCCAGAAAGGACTGGACTGGCCCCTCTGTTGACTTGACAATTAGGTAGCCAGCAGATAAATGACACACAAGAGTTGCAACAGCCCCCCTGGCACCCTGAACCCACCTTTCAAATGCTGTTTCACTTTCTTCTTTCCAAGCTCACACAGAATGCCTGTGTGGTCCATGCTAACCCAGAACTGTGTGGGAGAGGGAGTTTGGAAAACACAGTTCCAGCTTAGATAGGTTAACATGACATAAATCTGCCATATGCCACATGTGGCCCACCCAGGCTGCAATAATCCCTGTTGGTTCACCATTTAAATATATATATATCCCTAACTGGTTTGGCTCAGTGGATAGAGCATTAGCCTGCAGACTAAAGGGTCCCAGGTTTGATCCCAATCAAGGGCATGCACCTTGGTTGCATATCCCCAGTAGAAGGTGTGCACGAGGCATGTTGAACAAACATTTAATAAACACACACAAACACACACACACACACACACTAGAGGCCTAGTGCACAAAAATTTGTGCACTTGAGGTTGTCCCTCAGCCTGACCTGTCCTCTCTCACAATCTGGGAACCCTCGGGGGATGTCCACCTGATGGTTTAGGCCCGCTCCTCGGGTGATCGGGTCTAAGATAGCAGTCAAACATCCCTCTGGCAACCCAGGAGTCCTCGGGGTATGTCCACTTGTTTAAAATATATATATATATATTTTATATATATATAAATATATATATATATATAATATATATAAATATATATATCTGGGATTGAGCCTTCAACCCAGGCATGTGCCCTGAGCAGGAATTGAATCAGCAAACTTTCGGTGCATGGGATATCCAATCAACAGCCACACCAACCGGGGTAGCTCACCATTTTATTAGTGCCACTCTTTACCTAGTTTTCCCAGTTAGGGTACTAGGTTCTCAGATGCAAACCTCAGCTCGGTATGCCTGTCAAGGCTCTACTTACCTAATAGGAGTCTTTTAACTCTTGCATTTGCAATGTCATCCAAATGATTGTTTTAGAATAACCAGTAATAAAAGGTAGCACACTGCATTTATAATCACATCTGATATGGGCTATACAGAAACCTAAGGGATATGAATGTTATACACACATCTGTGCTACAAATTAAGTACAACTATTGATATAGCATGACCTAGTGATGATGCCGGACAGTCCTCATCAGTGAAACTCAGAATCAAGAGACTAGTCGGTTAGCAAATATTGATTGTCTGGTGTCAGGGGTGCTAAAGGCTCAGGGATACGGCAGCAATGGAGCAGCATTGGACCTAAGGAGCTTATGTTCCATTCCAGGGCATCTTAACCACAGTGCTGTTGACATTTTTGGCTGGATAATTCTCAGATATGGGGATTGTTCTGTGCACTGTAGAATGTGTAACAGCATCATTGGCTTTATCTCTACCTATGGGTGCCATTAGTTATTCCTCATTCCTCTCCCATTTTAGACCACTCAGAATGTCTTTAGACATTGCCAAATGTCCCGGGGGGGGGGTGGTGGCAAAATTACCCCTAGTTGAGACACACTATATGAGGGGAAACAGTAAATGCCACTGAGATACTTTCATTTACCATTAAAAGAATAATGGCATTAATAGGTGCCATTAAGAGTATAATGTAGGACAGCGTGGTTACATGACCATTTTCAGGGTGGTTAAGAAAGGCCTCATGGAAGATTGGCATTTGGTTTGAGATGGAGGCAGCCCTTCAGAGATCTGGGGGCAACATACCTCAAAAAGAAGGAAGAGCCTCCAGGCCTGGGTCAGAACACACTTGGGATGTTGAGGAGCAGAAATGCCAGGAACCTTGGAACATACATAAAGAAGGGGAGAGGGGAGGGTGGTCCTGACATGGGGGTTTTGTTACAGGGTCATGGTACAACGTCTGCATTTAACCATGGCTACTCATTTTGTCAGGGGAGTGATGTAATCTGATGTTTTCTTGAAGAGGACCATGGTGGCTGCTGTGTGGTTGGGTAGGCAAATGCCTCATTGTCCTGCAGTGTCCGGCATTCTGCTTCCTTCATCCAGGGACTGACTGTAACCAGCAATAACCCCCCACAACTGGCTATTTCCCGCTAACAAGATGGATCAACTAATGGTAGAGAGTTTTGTCTGTGTCTCCCAGTGATCCCAATTGGACATGAAAATATAGCATTTCCATCCCTGGCATTTCTGAAATGCTGGCTACTTCTGTTGCTGGTCCTTGTGTGTATATAGTAATATCCTTGTTATGAGTGCTGGGCTCCTCCCTCACAGCCCACCTTTAATAATAGGCCTTCTACAGCCTTCGGAGAACAGCAACTTCTCCTGAAGGTTGTAATGGGGGAATCCTATAGACTTGAGTTAGAGTGAAGTTAAAAAGTCTCCTGCCTGAATCTGTCCATAATATTCCTTTTTGATCAACAAGCCTTCTCTCTGTGGGTTATTTCTTTCCATCTGCCCCCTTTGAATTACACAGGCATGACTATTCCTGCTCTTACTCACAGAACAGGCACCCTATATGTCCTGGGAAAGTGACTTACTTTCCTTTTGGATGCCATTCAAATACACCTGGCTGTCTGAATAGATGGCAAGAGAGTCCTGCTGCAGGCAGTGACGAGATGTGGCACCTGATGGCCTTTAAGCAGGGCAGTGGACCCCATTCAAAAACATCTTCCTGGGGTCAGTACAGAGTCAGCAGCCCTGGACACCACCACACCTGAGTCGCCTGCAGATATTCTTTGTGTGACAGGCCACGTGGCAGTGGATTTCCTAGTAAAGATTATGAGACATTGAGATAAAATTACATATATTATATATATTTGAAATTATGTATTATATAGATTCCAAATTATATACATTTTATACACACACACACACACACACACACACACACTGAGTATACAGATTATTATGACCACCTTACGTTTGTAGACAACTTAGCTATAATTTCACGCTGAAGTTGCTAGAGGGCCAAACCATTATAAATAGAGAAGCAGGTTGTTTACCATGACAGTAGAAGTGATTTTTTTTCTGAAGATATGGGTAAACAAAGCAATTTAACAGCCTTTGAACGTGAGCGGTGTATACACACACACACACACACACACACACACACACACACGAGTGGCCAGATTATTATGACCACCCCTCAGTACTTTGTTGAGCCACCTTTTCCCTTCAATACTGTGGTGATTCTTCTTGGCATTGACTCCATGAAATGTTGAAAGGTGATGTGAGGAATCTGACACCATGCCTGATGAATAGCACTGTGAGATTTGATGGTTGTGGAACCAGCTGCCTAATGGCTCTTTTAACTTCATCCCACAAATGCTCAATTGGATTGAGATCTGGTGATTGTGGGGGTCACCTAAGCAAGGTAAAGTGTCCCTCATGTTCTTGAAACCACTTCTGCACAATATGAGCACCGTGGCATGGCGCATTGTCTTGTTGGATGAAGCCATCTCCATTGGGATTCGCCATCAACATGACAGGATGAACTTGATCAGCAGTGATACTTAGGTATGTTGTGCTATTCAGACGTTGTTCCACAGGAGTTAAAGGGCCCAAATCATGCCAGGAAAACATGCCCCAAACCATAACACTGCCCCACCAGCTTGAAGGGTTGTACTCATGCATGTGGGGTGCATGCTTTCATGCTGTTCCCACCAAATTCTCACTCTGCCATCTGCATGATGCAACTGGAAATGTGATTCATCAGACCACATGACTTTTTCCCAATGCTCAATTGTCCAATCCTGGTGTTTCTGTGCGAATTGGAGACGTTTTATCTTGGTAACAGCAGACAACAAAGGTGTTTGAACAGGCCTTCGGCTTCCATATCCCATACTATGCAGTGTACAGCTAATTTGCCTATAAACGTCAGGTGGTCATAATAATCTGGCCACTCATTGTACATAGCATCATTTATTTAGCAATGCAAGAAACTGTTATACTTTAAGTACTTTAATTCAAAATGATAAAAAAAAATAGGAGTGGTTTTAATGTGTAAAGTTATTTGGGGGGGTGGGTATTGATGAACTGAATGCTTCTTTAAAGGTTACTCCTCCAAATTTTATCATTTGGCATGGTTTCAACAGAATCTTCCAAAAGACATTAATCCAGTCTTTGCTTCATTGCATGTTTCCTGGATGGATATTCTCTATTTTTCTGTTATGTTGGAAGGTTTTTCAGGACACATTTAAGTTGGAGGATACATGGTTGATGCAAAATAATTCTATAAAGTAATGAGATTGATTTGGGAGGTGATTTAAAGAATACAGATGCCTTGCTTTCAGTTTCACTTAATAAATATAAAAAGGAAGGGAAGAAACAGCCTCAGAAACTGGAGAAGGAAACATTGAGGCAGAGGTATAACTGAATAGGAGTCAGAGTGAGCTTTTCAACACAGTTCCCGAGACTGGTTGACCTAGAACATTGGCAAAAACTGGCACTGCAAGCACTGAGGGAGCATTTTTTGTTAGACATTATTGGCCTTGACAGGAAACCACACCACAATTGTCCTAAAAGAAAATCAGCAATTGTTTTCCATGAGCCATTTGTTCCAGTGGTAGTTTTGTGGGAGGAACGATTTACAAAATTGACCATGCGTTTGAAAGGTAATTGAGAAAGGTAAGCTTGTAAGTGAATATCCCACAGATGTTCTTTTTTCAGTTTTGCCCTTTCTGTGAACAGCCTGAATTTTCATTTAGTTTAAAGATTTAGGAAAATAACAGTCATCCATACTCACAAATCTAATTCAGCCAGTATTGATTTCAGCCTTCTGTGAGCAAGAACTATTCTTGATGCTGTACATGAATCAAAGGACAGGCAGAGACAGAGAGAGAAAGATGCACTTATTTCAGGCTCTTGTGATTTATAAGTGAGGATACAGGTAAATGCACTGCTAACTGTGATACTGCACACATGAGTATCATGTGTGTTCTCATGTGTGTTCCCAATGTGCTTAGGAAGGTTTCTAGAAGGATGTACAATCTGGCTCTAAAGCAAAAGATGGCACATTGGCAGGTGAAGTGAGCAAGTGTATTCTGATAGTAGAAATAGCTTGGGCAAAAGTGCAGAGATGGGTGTTGCCTGTTTTGTTTTGTGAGGACAATCAATTTCTTCGATTGGAGCAGTGGGGAAAGTGGAAGTACTGGAGGTAGTCCTTGAAAAGTATCCTGACCAACTTGGAGAGCAATTGTGTAGGTCTTGCTGATGGATTTGTGTTGTACTTTCCATGCAATGCAGGATTCATTAGAAAAATGTAGTAGGATATTTTCCCAGAAAAGTTAGAGGACATAATTTAGATGGATACTATGCAATCACTTCCTTGAAACTGTTAAAGCATCATAGATTCTTGGGGCTAAAAGGGACATAGAGATGATCTAGTGGTGGATTTCAAACATTGTGTGAAATCATTCCTTCAAATGACATCTGACACAAATGTCTGCTCTATAACACAGATGGGAGAGCAGTTCTGGTGGAAACAAGATGGGACAGTCTTGCATTTGCTGTTTTCTCCTCCCTTCACCCCTGTAGCACTCTCCAAGGTGTCTGCATCAAAAGCCACAATTACGGGCAATTGGCCATTTTAAAGATGAAGCAATTCAAAAGAAACGAAGGCATGTTTACAAAAAGACATGCACGATAATATTGCTAACAACCTTATTCATAATAGCTGAGAACTGGACCCTACCCAAATGCCCCCCAATAGGATATTAGATAAACAAGCTGTGGCATACTCAGATGTGGAATACTCAGCAGTAGAAGGAGCGACCTCCACATACTGGTAACAAAATGGAAGAAGCATGACACAATAGAACACATACTCTCTGATTCCATTTATATGACATCCAAGACCTAGTAAAACTAATGTCTGGGTAAAGACATTAGATAGTAATTGCTGGGTTATAGGGAGGAGAATGGACTCAAAAGGGCACAAGGAGTGTTGGAAATGTTCTGTGTCTTGTTTTGCATGGTTACATTGGTGTGTTTAGTTGCACCAAAGATGTGTGCATCTCACTGTATGTTACTTATACCTTCATTAACAGAAGTTGAGTTATTGAAGGTCCTTAGAGGGAAAGTTGCCCAGTCCTCAAAGCCAGTTATCAGAAAGACTATGAGAAGCTGTAACTTAGATTTCCTGGAGTTTAGGTTTGCTGGTCCATTGTTTTCTACTGTATCTCTCTCCCTCAGTCAAGCAGCCTCTTTACCAACACAACATCAAGGCTAACTCAGCACCACCCACAGTTCCCCACCCCCATCTCCACCACTAGCTCAAAAACTTCAGTGTTGCTGAGAAGTACCAACTTGCCAGCATTGGAGAGATTCTGACTCAACTTTTCTTTTTTCCTGCAGTGGCAAACACAGCCACACTTCTCTTATACCATGCTTCGTCTATATCACATTGATAACTAGTGCTCTGTTTCACAGCCAAGAGGGTTCCTGTGACTTAGCTAGGCTAGATGGAAATGGGGAAGGGGGAAAGGCACCAGTGACTCTCATTGTAGACCTATCTACACTGGCGGACTATCAACTCTCAAGACACCCTGTGTTGTTGCAGAATCTACAGGCTCACCTACACAGATGGGCAGTTTGATTCCATTAGTGAACACCAACAATGTGTCACACAAGGATATACCATTTGGCCTATGTATTAACAGCATCGTTCCAGGAGAAGGTGGGAATTTACTGCTGCTTTCTCATTCATGGAAGCATTGGACAGCAGGGCAGCCCAGTGGGTTGAAGACTGCTTTTAAGAGGATCTAGTTCTGAGCCTTCATTTGTGGTCTCTCTGCCTGGAGTGGGCTGGGATACATCATATTCATGTCAGACTCTCTCACTCTATTGAGACCTTTTCAAGGACTGGGATTGTATCTTCATCTTCTTTATGTTACCAATACCCCTTTCCACTATAGTGCCTTAGTCTGGAAATACAGATCTTCACTGGGATCTATTTGCTCTCATCACTCCAAGGGGACATTTTGCAATGTCTGGAAATATTTTTAGTTGTTAAAAACTTTAGGCAGGATGTTACTGGAATCTAGTGGGTAGAGGTCAAGGATGCTGTTAATCATTCTGCAGTGTCAATCATCCCAAAGTGTCAATAATGACAAGGTTGAGAAACCCTGATCTACAATATACCATATTTTTCCATGTATAAGACACTATTGTGTTCTAAAATCATTAGACTAAAAATTGAAGGGAATCTTATATATGGAAGTCAGCCGAGGAGGGAACCATGTGGGTGTGTAGGTGCCTATACTTTGTTAAACAGGCTTCCTCCAATCATGAGTCTGTTGTTACTGACATCAGCTGATGCTGTAATTGGAGGTGGAGAATGCACAGATGCAATAGGGACCGGAGCATTCTGAACCCATAAAGATGCCAAAAATAAAAAGATACTAAATACCAGTAAGTGATTGTCTTATTCTGCAAAATTCTAACACAAAGTAATCAGCTGTGCAAAAAGGCATGGAAATAGAGCTGCAGAGAGACAATTTGGACCACCTCCCACTGAGTGTATGATTAGATAGTAGAGAAAACAGGAAGAAAGTTGCCAAAAAAGAAGGCCTTAAGAGGAAAACGAGCAAAATGGGCAAACTTGGAGCAGAGACTTAAGACTTAGATTATGGAGCAGTGCCAGAGTGGCTTATGTGTGTCAACCAAGCTTATTCAATGTCAGGCAAGAATGTTGGCAAGTGAAATGAACACTGTTGATTTTACAGGAAAGGCAAAATAGTGCTTCAGTTCCATGAGGAGAGAAGGGTGGGCCAAGAGAACACGAACAAAGTTAATTCAGAATATGTCACCAGTTTATGAGGATGATCTCACATATATAGTCAGTGACTCAGAAGACTGCAGTGATACAGTAGAAGTTGAAGAAATTGATTTGTCTGGAACTAATAGTGATGAAGAAGAGAGCAGTGATGCATCAGAGGCTGAATAAAGTGATGTGCTACATAATATCATAGTACTGATGTGTAGACATTACCTGTGATAATTACTAAATAAAAAATGTGTTCCATTTTATGTTTAAAATATTGATTTCTTAATTTTGGGTTGGAAAAGTGGGGGCGGGGGCATATTATACATGAAAAAATACAGTACTGCATTGTATTAAAGATAATAGGTCAATAACATCATGGACTCACTGCTTACATAGCCTGGGCCAATGCTTTCCATTATGATGGGTCTCTTTGCTTCTGTTCCACTTTTGATTCTCTAGGTGTCATAGTGGAACTCTTTGAGATGGACAGTGCCTGAGTCAGGTAGTCACTAGCCCAATTGGAATAAGCTTTTGGCAGAGTTGGAACAGTCCATCTCTTACGCTAAAGTTGCCTCTACTGTGGTTTGAATGTCTCATTCATTCATCTGTAGCCAGAATAATAGTAATAATAATAATTGGCATAAATTATGGATATTTGCCCACTCTGGTTAAAAGGAGTCTCTAGGGCTGGGAAATGAACTCAGGTTACTAGTACACGTACTTGCCCAAAGCTACACAGCTAGTATGTCTTGGAGCCAGATTAAAGTCCAGGTTATCTGAAGTTGTCATGTGTCACACATGTGCTTCCCTGTTAGCGTTCTTGGATTTCATTAAATGTTCCCACTTCTCTTTAGTAAAATTGCTTTCCTCTTGACACAGATTCTCTGGGAATCTTGGTCTGTGGCTTCATAAATGCAGAGGTATCACCATGTGTGTTATAAGCTGCAAATTTCTCTGTTCTGAGTCCTAGTCAGGACAACATGCAGGATTCTAGCTTAACTTTTTGTTCGTTCTATACACTTCCTAAGAATCTTGAATTTGTTTGAGGTAAAAATCAAAATGTAGGGAAAAAATGGAATGGAATGACAGAAATCACATTTTCTAGAGGTTACTCATTAACTATGTGACAAGGGCAAGTTACTTGTCAATCTCTCATCTTTGAATTGTTAAACAAGATTTCCTTCTAAGTCTTAAAATGCATTGCTTAGGACTAATTTTTAAAAATTATAACAGCAATTTTTCTGGGTTTAAAATTTCAGTATTCAATAGCTTGAAGTGTGGAATGAAGAAAGAAGAACTGTCACGGAAAAAATTAGTTCTAATGCAATTGGTAGAAATCATGAAATACAGTTTTATACTCTGGGTGTGGACTGGGAAGCTATTCTATATTTCTCTATGAGCACTTGCCTCTCAATGGTCTCTTTCTTGGTTCCTGCATGTGTTAATGGGGAGCCTGAGCACAGGCCAGAAGCATGCATGACATATGATCGTACTGAAGGTGTGGTTGGCACTTTGGACACCTGGTGTGACAAAAATCAGTCTTAGAATCAGGTTAATTAGGAGTCGCCTTTTGTTTTTGTGATTAGAAAATATTTACAAAGCTGAGAAATGAATAACAGGTTTCCTTTAAAGAATAGTCCCAAGTCTGAATTTTAAGCAATGAGATTCTCAAAAATTTGACCTGCACAGAACTTTTCACAAGCACCTTATGTGAAGTGAGGATGGTATCTCTTTGCTGAGACATCAATAGCCCCCAGAACTCTGAGAAACATGCAGCAGCTGCAGATGGGAAACACGGAAAGGGACATGCCCTCTTCTTGACTCCATAATAGATGGCCCCTGTTCTTGGTCTTTTCAAGGACCGACCTTATGTTTACTTTGGGTAATGACTATAATGACCCTGAAATATCAGTAAGTGGCAGAACATACAGAGTCACAGTCTATATCACCCATGAAACTTCCCCTCAAACTGCTGGCTGGTGCCCTGATTCAGGTCTGAGACGGAGGCAGGGCGACACGTGCTCTGAGGTCTCCTGCTGCCCAAGCTGGAACTGTGTCCTCTCACATGCCGTCTAATGACGGTCACCGGCATTTACTCTCATTACCAGGACAGTCTCCTTTGCTGTATTATGTTGTTTACTCCATGTGAGCTTTTCGATATTCGTTATCAAACTGTCACTGTGTCTGCAGCTGCATTTTTCATTGTATCAACTCCAAGGGATCACATCAATTTAACCTGCTTGTACGGTTGTCAGCAAACCACTACAGGCTAGGAAAGGCTTAATCAAAGCTTTTTACTTAATAATAAACTCAATACACAGGAAAGCATGGCAACCAATGAGCCTGTGGTTCTGGGTAAAGATTTATTACCTGAAAATCTATATATCAATTAAGGGCTTTGCAGTAGGATTCTGAACTGTACAAGAAAAATCACCCTAGGATGCTTCTAAAGAGCCATGTGGCCCCAGCATTTGAGATACAATTTAATCTATAAACAGTTTACCTGAGGTTTTAAGCAATTCATTGCTGATTTCTTTAAAATAGAAAAGCATTTGGAGGTACTGGCTATTATTATAGCGCCAGAAATACCAAGTAATTTCCTTTTGTATAATGTTTGAATAATAAATTGTTTATCTTTCTTTAATAACTTTCTCTATAGAAAAAAATCTTTTTCTTTTCCAGTTTACATAAAAGTGTCTGGAACAGTTCAGTGTCACAGATGTTGGAAATTAGGGACTCAATTCAGACCTCGGCTTTTTACCTCACTCTCCCGCCCCTGGGCCCTTATCCAATACTAAGTAAAGGCCAAAGTCAGACACACTGACGTGGAAAGAGAAGGTGACAGCAATGAGGAACAAGAATGAGGCTGCCTTCTATAATGGAGAGATACCAGTTGACATTTTCCAAAGATTTTTAATGATAATAATTTTCAAAGGTTCCCTTTTTACCAGTCAACAATATAAATTATGTCAACTCACTTGAGACTCCCAACTGCTTGTAACAGAATTAGAGAGCGCTCCGACCTTTCCTTCCAGATATCCTGAGAGGAAGTCCTTGCTGGTGCCCAGGGCTGCCACTCATCACACCTGGGGAAAGCTGGCATTGCCTGGCTTCAGAGGGAGCCAACCAGGGGATTGAGCTACCTACTAGATGCGGAACAGAGCTTTTCCTGATGGCCGTAACCTGGCCAGGTGACCACTCTGCGCCGTGTGCTTCCTCCGTCATGCTGTAAAGATGCAAAATCATCCGTTTCACATATCACATTTGGGTGCTGAGCATTTGCTGGTGGGTTGCTCTTTACCTTCGCCAGCGTTCCAGGCCCCAGCTCCATCCCCCTTTCCAGGGTCATAGGCAGGCTTCTAACACGCACAGTGAACAAATAGGGTCCATTTACTTCGTACGTACTTTTCTGGGAGGAGTGGGGTGAGATTCTTTCTTCCTCTTAGGTTCCCTTTTAGAGACAGAAGTCCTCACTTTCCCCACATGTTCCTCAGTCTGCATTTCCTAGAGATTTGTGGCAGGTGTGTGCTGGGGAAGGCCTGGCTGACCTCGGGGCAGAGACCACTGTGCAGTGACATGGCCATGCCCCCTGGCAGCACCATCCGCTGACAGAGAAGTCCCCTGAATGGTGGTGTGGGCTGAACTTACCACCACAGGAACTTCTAGCCACCAGTTCTAGAGCTCAGGAAGGTGTACAGCTAGAGGAGCTGTGACTCCTCATAGTTGTCCGTGCTTTCAGGTGGGTTCCCTGCTCATAAAGCTTTGGTGAAGGGGTGGTACTCACTTTCTACAAAGGAGACCTGAAGGTGGCTTTACGTCCCACAGGCTGGTCCTGGGGCATCAGGGGCATCTTGGTCTCATTGTGCAGTTGGTTAGCTGATACCTCTCATTGCGTAAGGCTCTTGGGGAGGGTACTATTTAGGCAGTTCTTAGTAAGGAAATAGAAAGCATGGGGCAATCTTGAAATGGGGGCGTTGGAAGGGACCCACTGTAGCCAAGCGATTGTACAGAGCTAAGTCCATAAGGCTGCTTTGATCGGGAGGACATTTGTCCTGGCTGGTCTGATGCAGCTGAATGAAGAAGGAAAACACAGCCCTTGCTCGCTTGCCTTTAAAATGACTAAGTAACGTACAAAATGATCCCCCCCATGACTCCATTTAAGCCCTTACCCCTGACTCCATGCCCCATTATCTCTCATCTTATCTCTCAGCTTCAGCCCATCCCGTGACTGGGTACAGGGAAGGCATGAGGCTGGGGGTGCATGTGTGGATCATGCATTACTTGAGAGAGAGAAAAAGTAGAATGTCTTTTTTTTTTTTTTTTAGGTTTTATTAAGAAGTCCCCAAGTCAAAAGAGCAGCATTAAAACTTGTCTTATTAAAATATTCCATGCTTTTGCATTTTTCTGTTTAAAGAGACTCTTTTCTGTCATGAACTCTAGGGCCTTCCCAGGTGAAGGTCTTGAGAATGTGATTTAAGATTTAAAAAGATAGGGAAAGAGATAAAAATAGGATAAAGAATGCTTTGGGAAGAAAGTCACTGACCTATTAAGCCACCTTGGGAATGGTGGGGGGAAATAGCAGTATTACTAAAAAATGTAAGCATTGTTATCTTTATTCTGAAATTAGTATGTAAAGGAGCATTTTGTTTACTACATTAAATCTTTGTCTTTAAGGTCAAGGGGAAAAAATGGAGACTTATTTAACACTCTTTGTAATACTTTAAGCAACAAAACAAAATTTAAAAAAATCTTTGTCTTTAATTTTTAAATTATGAGATTTATGTCACCTCAGTACAGCCTGAATACATTTCAATATTTAATTGTTTATTTTTTTTCTTCAGCTCTGATTTGAAAACAAGTAATAATTTTTCAGCTGAGTTTCATGACTTTGGGAAACAACAATGTTTTCTTATAGAACCTATTAAATGGTTTTGAAATGGGAGGTAATGAAAAAGTAGTATTTGCTCAAAGGTTCAGCAGAGTTCTAGTACAGTAGTACACAGTTAACCAGGAATTTTTTTTTAATTACACTTTTAATTCTGTGGTAATTTTAGCTTCACATACAATTGTAAGAAATAATACAAAGAGATCGTGTACTTCCCTTTATCTTGTCCCCCACATGCCTAATGGTAACATCTTACAAAGCTATGGTACAATATTACAACAACCAGGTATGATATCACAGCCAGGTATAATAACCAGGTTATGGATATTGATACTGTCAAGTGTAGGTCAGTTCCATTAACACAAGGCTTCTTGAGTTGTCCTTTTATAGCCATACCCCCTCCCTCTCATATCTGACCTCTGACATTTATGAATCCTGTTTAGTTTCTATAATCTGTCACTCCAAGAATGGAGTAATACAATATGTAATCTTTTAGGATAGTCTTGTTTCCCCTGGCGTAATTGCCTCATGATTTATTCATGCACCAAGTATCAAGAGTTCATTCCTTTTTCTTGCTGAGTGAGTGTAGCCCAGTTTGGTTAACTGTTCAGCCATTGAAGGACATCCAGCCTGTTTCCAGTTTTGCCTGTTAAAAAAAAAACAACAAGCAGGACTTTTAAAAAAACAAACAAAAAAACTTGTGTCATATTACAGAGTATTTATTTGTCTGGGGAGAGTAGGATTAAAGGCTTAGAGTTATTTAGGACTAAAACAAACGTTACAAACTATGACAGTCAAGCTCAAAGTAGCTTGATTTCATAAATATAGTTGATTTATGTGTTTAATCAAACTTAGGATTATCATTGGCCCGTGTCCATCAATACAATTTGTAAATAGTTATATTGTGCCCATGTTTTCATTTCTGTTCTCAACCTAAATGATTGCTCAATATGCACTAGAAATATTCACTGTTAGGAAGCATTGCTCACACATCTTGTTGTGTTCCTGGCAATGTGATAACATATGATTGTGTTGATTTTTTTGCTGTCAAGCCCAATTGTTGGATGTTTAAAAACATTAAATACCCGTGTGTGTTTGGAGTCTCTGATGAAGAGGCTTAATTAAATAAACATTCCATTATGAACAGAAGCGCCAGTGCTGGAACAATCTGTGAGGTTTGCAGCTTATTGATGGATGGTAGGTAATTAGTTGAGGGACACTCAAAAACAGGAGGTTCTGTTGGTAGAAGTAGAAAAAGCCTGTCTGTTCTCCCCCGGATCCCACAAAGTAACCGTGCATCTGCTCCTGCTCCTGCTCCTGCTCCTTCAGTTAAGCCATCATGGGGCCAGCCCAGATTTAAAGGGGGACAAATAAACTCCACCTCTTGATGGGGCTCCGCTGGTTTTTCCAGCAACAATTCTCCAATAACCACTGGGTATCCTACAATGCAGCTAAATTCTGGTGCTAACTACCCAGAGCTAGCACAGATCCCAGGGTTTAAGGGCTAAGTCCCCCACTACAGACACCAGCCACAGTGGAGTATTCTCAAGCTATCCACACTTCTGCCCAGTCGGATGCATATTTAAGAGTCCCCTCAACCCCACCTCAGGTTTAATAATTCACAAGAATGGCACACGCAAGTCAGGGAAGTGCAATTTGTAGGATTCCAGTTTATTATAAAGACTAAAAATGACAACCAGTGGAAGAGGGACGTGGGGCGAGGGCGTGGGAGGATCCTGAATGTGGAAGCCTCTGTCCCCTTGGATTTGGGAGGCACTACCCTCTCGGGACATCAGTGTGTTCACCAACCCGGAAGCTCCGCAAACCTCATTGTTCAGGAGCATTTATCGAGGCTTCGTCGCCTAGGCGTGAGTGATTGGTTAAACCATTGGCCCCTGGAGGTCCAGCAAGAGGCTGGGCTGAGAGTGCTAACTCTGTAATCGCAGGTGTGGCCTAGCCCTCCCTTGAAACTATCTGAGGGCCCACCTTGTGTCACCTTGGTAACAAACTCAGGTGTAGTCAGAGGGGTTCATTATGAAAAACAAAAGATAACTCCTGTCACCCAGGAAATAACAAGCTTTTTGAAGCTCTGTACCAGCAACCAGACATGGAAACAAAGGCAAAATGTATTATTATACCTCAGGACAGGGGTGATGACAAAGGATTGAGGGCCACCTTCGATCCACCACGCTGTGCCACAACAGACTCAAGCTGGCTTGCTATCTTACCCAAAATGATGGAATTCTAAGTGACTGTTTTCCTATCACTGACCTGGAAAATGATGCTGTCCATCCCCATAGCCCGAGAGCAGGCCCCCTGCAAGCCAGACACACAGATGGATTTATCTGAAAAAGCTGTTCAGTTGGTGTGTGCAGGGTGAGAGGACAGTGGCAGGACAGGCCCCGGTGTTGGACTCGGGCCCCCATTCAAGGTACCTTTGGCAGCCGCTTTCCTGGTTCCCGCAGACCCCCCGCCCACAAGGCTCTGCTGTCCTGAGCTTGACTGTCTTCATCATTTCCCTCCTCACCCTCCTTCTCTTCACCCACGCATGACTCAGACCTCGGTTTTGCCTATTTGTTTGCTTTTGCTCACAGACTAGTCCCTGGGGCCAGATTTCTAGTCCTACCCACTCAATCATCTTATTCTGCCCACCCCCCCCTTTTTTTTTTGCAATCCAATCTTGCTAAAAAGCAATGTTTGGGTTTTTGGCATCATTATCTCACTGGGTCTAGCTTGACAGCTCCCCTGGGACCTCTTGCTGGCGTCTTATCTCTCAGGATTTCCCTGTCTACCTTAGCAGCATTAAGAAAGTCATCATTTTGTGTTGGCAAGAACCTTATTGTCTCCATTCAGATATTTGAATATCTTCTATATACTATGCATCTAGAGTTGTATGTTGTTAAGGACATTTTCTGATAGGCTGCCAGTGGCAACCTATCATCATAAAATCCCATGTGCCCCTTTGGGTTCAACAGTAACCTTCATGAGGTCATTTTAGCCCCTTCTCTCTCACTGTAACCGAAATCCTGAAGTTATGAAGAAACTTTTGTGTCTCTCCCGCTTCCCAGCTTGGGGTTTAGCCTCAGGCCATAACCAACTAACTGCTTTGGAGATAATTCTCTGGGGAGGTAATTAGGATAGGCTAAATAATTTAAGGGCCAGTTTTGGTGAATTAAATAGAGAAGAGAATTTGGGGGGTCAGAGTTTGAAGCATCCCCTCAATTACTGTTTGTCAGCCCTTCTTACCTATTGGACCTGAGCAGTTCTATAGTGGGAACAGTTGGTTTCATTTGTGTCTTCAATTGCTTTAAGCATCTGATATGTACTAGGTACTGTATTTGATCCCAGTGTGTCAAAGAAGGAAGACGGTCCTCAGTTTGTTTATATTCTGTGTGTTTATTGCACATGCCAATCCTTTAGAAGCTGCATTAACACCCTCTTTTTCCTACGGACAATTAAGAAATTCAAGAATTACTTGACTATGATTGTGGTTACATGTTCCCCGAGCTTTATAACACATTTCTGATCAAAGGTTTAGAAGCCAGACTTGTTCTGTCTATAGTCTTTTCTCTGTTGGACACAACCTGCCCCATGAGCTTCTGACAAACTCTTTCAGGCCAAAGACTTGGTTTCGTCGATCTTCATATCTTTCACAATGATTTGCTCATAGAGCGCATTCAGTCCCAATGCGGTTGGCATTGGACTAAAGAAAGTCTGCTCCACTTGGCATTTCAACCCCTCTGGTTTCTGTCCAAAGCCATATTTCTGTGGTATTTGTTTAAAATGTGGCTGAGGCCCTAACTGGTTTGGCTCAGTGGTTAGAGCGTCAGCCTGAGGACTGAAAGGTCCCAGGTCCGATTCTGGTCAAGGGCATGTTCCTTGCTTGCGGGCATATCCGCAGTAGGAGGTGTGCAGGAGGCAGCTGATTGATCTTTCTCTCTCATCGATGTTTCTAACTCTCTATCCCTCTCCCTTCCTCTCTGTAAAAAAAAATCAATAAAATATATTAAAAAATAAAATAAAATAAAATGTGGCTGAGTTTAAATATACTAGGATGACTTCCTCTTAGAAGAAGGAACCTGGGAGACCAAGGAGACTGGCAGAAGCAGAAACATGATCATCTCCTAGGGAGCAGCAACAGCACCCTCTTACCTGTTCCTGCAGCACCTTGATTCCTTCGCGGCTCTTACACTGGCCACATTTCTTTCATCTCTGAGCTTCAAGGTCTCTTGAGCGTATTTCCTTCCCGTACCCTTTACCTACCTTACCTTGCTCTCCGGCATTTCTAATGCTTTCAGTGTTTCTGTCCTGTCTTCTCGGCTGTTTTGTGTTTTATAGATTTTGAGAAATACTGTAGTTACTCAGCTCCTATCTTAGAACTAAGGAACTGAAGGAGTCCCAAGTTTCCCACTAGGCACCCTTAACTACACACCAGAAAGGGGACCCTAGGAAGAGTCCACTGAGGCTGCAGCAGGAAAACCAGCAAATGCTGACCATGCTGACGTCCGTCAATACTTCCTGGTTCTCTCCCTGCTGCTGAACCCTGGCTTGCAGTAACCCTCATCTCTTTAAAAGCCTATGGACCTTTTCCAAGTGCTTCCTCCGTTCAGAGGATGGGAAGATACTATATGCTAGGGAGCCACAGAATCTGACTGGCTGGACATAACTGATGTTGCCCATTCTTCCACCATCAGGAAAGTCCCTAAATTTGGTGGCTCCATCACTTTCTCTATCTTCTGCCATGAGAGAAGCTTGCCTGCTACAGTAAGCAGTCTATTTACCTCTCAAAGCAAGGAAAGCACACTTGCATGATTGGTGGCCAAACCATGTTGCCACTTTCTAGAAAACATCTTTCATGTTAAGTCCATCTTTCTACACTTACAAGTAATGTTATGGTCTAGACTTCCTGCGAACTGGGTTTCTCTGTGGCAGATTATAACTCTTTCCCAACACAGACTTAGCATCTTTCTCAACAATCACTGAGTTCTAGGCAATCACTTTTCAACTGATTGGATTTATCATTCAAAATGAAGCCCATTTGGCATCCTTAGTAGCTACTCTTCTTACCTAGACTCCTCTGCACTGGTTTCCTAACCACTTGCACCAACCCTCTCGAGTTTAACATTTATACTGCTGCCATGATTTTCTTCCCAGTGTCAGCTGTAGCTATTCATTGATGCTCTCTGGTGATTTCCTGCTGCATCCAGTGACCTTTGAATATGTTGGCCATCCCTAGAGAATAGATGTCACACGTTTCCACACACATACTCCACATTCACCAAAGCTTTTGTCCTTTTGTCTCTAGTTGGTCCATAACACTCTTATATGTGATGACCAATGTATCATTTATTAGAAATGGTATCAGCAGCTCCCTTCCCTAAAGACCATACACAGTTGCTGTAGAGTTTCTTGGCATAATATATTAATACTTTGACAGTTGTGAGGCTTCAGTGTTAATCCTACAGTGGCATTTTCATTTTCCCTGGTTTTATGTGCACAGACATAATCATTAATTAGATCTCTGGGTACATAAAATGAAGCTGGAATATACCATTTAATATGCTTTCCACATGGATTAAATATAGTTTAAATTTTTTAATCCATATGCCTTGTACCTCTGCAGTGGTTGAGTTGCTGTATTTTCACTTGAGTTTGCATCTTGGGGAGGGTCAACTTCTTGTGGTTCTCTTTATAGCATTTAATACAATATCACAAAAAGCTTGGCCATAAGTAGGGAGAGGGAGAGGGATAAGAACCTCAATGATGAAAGAGAATCATTGATCAGCTGCCTCTTGCATGCCCCCTACTGGGGGTTGGGTTCAGAACCCAGGCATGTGCCCTGACCAGGAATTGAACTGTGACCTCCTGGTCTACACATAGTTTGATGCTCAACCATTGAACCACACTGGCCAGGAGTATTTTTTTTTAAATGATAAACATCACGGTATTTTTTAAAATGATAAACATCATGTCTTAAAGAACTTCCTGGCTTGTGGGGCAGGAGATTCACTTGGTTCTAGACCTGGCCCAGTCTCTAACTGGCTGCTACTGTCGGGTCGCCTGCCCGCATGGGCCTCCGTTTCCTCAACTGTGAAATGCGAGCATGGATTTGAATAATGACCAGGCTGCTTTCCAGCCCTAGACTTCTCTGAGTCCTCCCCCTCTGCTGTGTATCCTCTACTTTTTGACCTACCTTTTGTATTTAAAATTATAAATTTGTCCCCACTTTGGATGCTTTTATGGTATGAGAAAGAGGTGAGAAATAGTGAACAAAATGTATTTTGAGTAACCTAATACTTTTCTTTTCCCCCTGAAAAACTTCCCTTTTCTCCTCTTCCACTAACACATTTTGGGGGGTGGGTGAATGAGTGGGTGACTGTAGTGATACTAACATGAGGAGAGGAGAATGCAGGATTGCAAGAGTCTGTAACAGAGTTGATTCAATTGTAGGAGGGTTATTAGAATAATGAATCTATTCTTCCAAAAGGTAGGTTGCCTTAAGTGTTTAGGTTTTAACCTACCGTTGAAATAGAAAAGGGGGAGCAGAGGAGTCAAGGAAACACTTCACTATAACTCTTTGCAGGGTCTGTGTTACCTAATCTGTGTTCCTGAGTCACCTAATAGACAGTTGTGTGTATCTGAGACTGAGCACAAGGTAAGTCATCACACCATGTTCTGGCAGTTATCATTCCCCTCTGCTAAGTGCCGAGCTGCCTCCTCCCTTGCCCGAGTGACCTTATCTCCCATGATAAACATTCACTTGGGCAGCTCCCAAAAATCAGGTCTTAGCAAAGGGAAAGATGGGTACAGCCTTTCTCCCAAGGAACTGGAATGTACTTCGGGTGGATCTAATTCACTTCCCACTCTTCCCAAAAGGAGAGACACTCTCTGTATTGGTAAGTACAGAGAAGGAACTGAGACTGCAGTCTGAACACCTCATCTCTCCTATAAAGAGTGAATATATGGCTTATGTTAGGTGTTCAAGAAAAATATTTTTAATCCTCAGAGAACTGAGGTATGAAGAGATAAAGAAACTCATCAAGCTCCTTTAGGGAAGCAGTCTTTGAACATCATTTACTCTGTTCATGGGAGTATGCTGCCCATCAAACTGTCAGTTCAGTGGATTCTTGCACAAACATTCAGTTGCAGTTATCCCATGTAATTTCTTTGTGAAATGACAAGAGGATGCCTTAGGCTGTCACTTCTCTCATTTTACGTTCCAGCCATGCCCAGTACCCCTTTTCTGTCTACCCCCCACCCCTCATACTTTTCAACAAAGGACATTGGTGAGGGGCATGCTGAAACTTTAGGGGATCCCCAAATTCTCAGACACTACACCCTGAGGAGTAACCACTGGGGCTCAAGCTGGGTTTCCTCACGGGTCTCAGAATTCCAGTTGTCAACGTGCACATTTGAGCTGGGGCCTTGCAGAGGTTATTTCATAAAATCCTTTCTACAGCCCTGGACAGTTGGTATGAGCACCATTAGGAAGCACCGCACGTAAAGTTTGCAGTCTAAGAATAGAAGACAAATTTATAGAATCATCAAATGTCAAGGGCCTGCCAGATGCTGTGAGTGAGGATATCAGTCGTGTCCGCTCTTACTGAAAACCGGAAAGCAAGTGTCAAGTTGACCGAGACCTCTGCAGAGACACCTTCCCAGCAGCAGCATACAAAGGGGCACCATGAGTACCTAAGGAAGTGCCCTCTTCCTGCAGCTTGTACCTCTGTCCTCCCTGATGGCAACAGCTGTTCACTGCAACGGGAAGTGGCTTGGTATTCCACCTTCCTGCCCGCCTGGCAGCTGGAGCAAGAGTGCCTTAGTTTGCCTGGCCAACGAGTTCTCTGTTCTGTACTTTGGATCTGGAGGAAATGCGAGACCGAGGAGAGCATGAGAGAGGCTTGAAGGCAGCTGTGTCGATGCACAGTGAGGGAAGCGTGCTGGAGTCCAGGGCAGGGGTCTGGTGTGGCTGCCACCCTTAGCTCCTGCCTGATTTCCTAACATTTTTTGTCAATTCTCTATTCTTTGATGTTCTGCCAGCACATCCCCTTTTTGCTTAAGGTAGCCAGACAGAACTTCGGTTGCTCCCAACCAGTGACCCTGTATAATTCAGTCACTTTTATGGCTTTGCTTAGTCACCTGGCACAAATCACCTTCTGCTCGGACAATTTAGAGATATCCATGGCCCATATGAATCACTGTTAATTTAACTTTTATGGTGAAAACTTGTTCTATGTAGAAAGCAGGATATTTTGACTTGAGCTTGTTTAGTAAGAAGGAAGCTGAGAAAAAGAAATCCTATTGACAATGAGCATTAAAATATAAGGAAATAGAGCTGCTGATAGGGTTCAATAAAGCTCCAAAGGTTTGTTTGTTTATGTTTCCTGCCTATTCCTCTATTCGTTCAATAATAGGAGCTAGTGAAATTCATGGCAAGGAGACAATAAAGTATCAAAGGGTATAAAGATGTTGAATTCGAATAAGTGTGAGAAACCAGACCACTTAAATATTTAACACTCAGCATGAGAATAGTTCACATTTCTCAGGTGGATTTTTCCCCCACCACTTGGTATTCTGTGCCTACACTTGCATATTTTAATAATAATTTAAAAATCACATAAAAAGTGGTCAGGCCTTTTTTCTCATTTGACTCTGAGTTATTTCCATCTGATGAGACCTGTGAAGGAAACCATTTAAAGTTGTAAATGCCACCAAGTCATTCCAAAGTACAGATTAGAAATTCTCTCGCTGATTCCAAGTTAAGAAGGTCAGGAGGGTTTTCGGTGGAATTGGTCTGTGATCATTCACCAGTGACATCTCGCCTCCATGTGCCCTGTGTCCCCTGGAATGGGCACGTCTTTGTACAAGGTGGTGAGAAGCTTTGTGAGTACCAACAGTCTTGAAAAGCAAATTGCATTCACATCTAGTTTGAATTCTAGGCAAGATCTTTTGTAGGCGGAAATGGAACTATACCCCTATTACTATTTCAGCTTTTATACATCAAGTCTTTAAGGTTGAAAAGGCTTTATAGTCAGTTTAATTAGTGGTTGCTCACCCAAGCCCTGGCTGTGATGTGACTGGCATCTTTTCCTATGAAAACCATAGTTAGTGAGGTGGAGTTGACACAGGATGCTAATTGGTGGGGAGCTGGCGAGGGCAGCGGTCTTATTCATCAGCCTGGGGAACCATACTGTTCCCCCCCCCCTTTTAATGGTCTGGGTGGGGTGAAGGGGAGGAGTTGATTGTGATTGTTATAAGTAGAAAGAACATTTCCAAATGCCTCCTTAGAAAACATTGGCAGAAGTCTGTTGCAGAATGAAAGCAGGGATTCTTAAAGCACATACCTGTGGAAAAGCACCCAGAATACATTAGCCAGCGCGCAGTCAGCATCTGAGGTGGCATTTGCACCTGCCCCTTTCCAGAGTGGTGTTTGTGCTGGCTTCTCGTATTGGCACGAGAATTTTCAGTTGGACTTTGAGCAGGCTGGACCTTGACTGTGCAGAGAGGGGGTGAATCAGCCACATGACTTTAAGGTTCTTTGCAGTGGCTGCTGGCAGGCCTGTCTGCATCTTTCATTCCTAAGCCTGGACTTAACCCCTGCCATCTTCCCTTTGAGTAGGGAGAGGTGGCTTGACCATTCTGAATCTCTGTGCATGGCGTGCTGGTAAGACATAACAAGCTATATCTGAGCATTGCTTTGCCACTTACTGCTGTGTACCATGGGAAGTTCTGTGAGGGCAAAGCCCCTGACATTCTCTATTGACGTCATAAGCAGGCATCCAGAGCCTTGGGTATATTCTGAGTGTGTATTATTGATTAGCACTTTCACCTACAGTTTCTGGGGCCATTCTCTCACTCAGACGGTGACGTTGGCACAGGGAGGGAACAACACCCAATGAAAGAGTGTTAACACAGGTTTTTAGTCCCCCTCCAATCCCCCCCACACACACACCCGCCCTTGCACTTCGCTTACTCATTTGTGACTCAGGAACTCCAGTGTGTGCAGATTTCATCACGCTGAGGACTGATTGTAGGAATATGGCTCCTCAGCTCCCAGGTTCTCTCTGTCCTCTGCATCGGTCATAGTGCCCCACAGTGGGCCCTGTGGGGACAACTCTGAGTTTCCACTCTACTTTGGAGTTGTTTCAGGCTCTAACGCTGAGAGAGAGAGCAATCTCTGATGAGTCTCCTAGTTGACTTTCTGGTGGCTCTCCCTGAGCTTGTCCTCCACAGGACAGTGAGGAAGGGCCCAGGCCAGTCAAACGTTTTGCCTCCAGGTGACTTCTCATACTCTGGGAAGATGCCCTTTCTCGGTGTTCATTTTAAGAGCCCATCATGTGTGGGCTATGGCCCCACTTGGCTTCCTCCAGCTTGTAGAATCATTCCTGAACACACTTTGCTATATTCCTCCATAGGACCTTGAGACTCATAGTAAACTTTAGTGCCAGAAATAACCTCAGGTACCCATGCTCCATATAATTGCTTATGGACTCAAGTTACATTCCTAGATTACACATATTACATTTAAAAAAATAAACTCCCCAATGTATTTAAGACCATGCTAGATCCTTTATATATGCTTGTTCACCATGGGGCATCCATTAAATATATATTGAAGGAATTTTCTTTTCTCATAATCTCTGCTATTAACTTCCCTGCTCTGGGAGCCACTCAGCCATTTCTCTCTGAGAGAGAATTGGTATATTTAGCAGTCATCAGATAGAAACTGTTATGGTGCCAAGTTTTTAAAAACCTGTTTGTTATATTAGTGTAAGGCTCCTGTCTTTATACAGTGACGATGATAATTTTTTAAATGCTGGTTGGATAGCACTATAATTAGGGGGCACTAGCTTCTATTTTGGTAATAACATATTCTTTTAAAAAATATATTTTATTGATTTTTTTACAGAAAGGAAGGGAGAAGAATAGATAGTTAGAAGCATTGATCAGCTGCCTTGTGCACACTCCCTACTAGGGATGTGCCTGCAACCAAGTTACATGCCCTTGACCGGAATCGAACCTGGGACCCTTCAGTCTTCAGGCTGATGCTCTATCCACTGAGCCAAACCAGTTAGGGCAGTAACAACATATTCTTATACCACATTTAAGAGTTACTCTCTCCTGTGGTTATAATAAAAAGGTTAAAAAAAAAGATTTCCTTTTAAATAAGGCATCCCAAGCAGTGTAAGTACCTATGAATTATAAATGAAAACTTTTGGTGATTAAAATAAATAATACTGATGCAGTCCCCTTCTCTGCGTCATGGCTTCAGGAGGCCCCCAGGAAAATCACTCAGAGGAAGTCCCCGGAGTCTCCGAGGCCACTTCCATCTGTTCCTCGCGTTTCTCTGATGTAAACAGAGGGAGCCAAGGGCAGAGGAAGCCCAGTGGGTTGGAGGAGAGGGGCTCTTTCTTCCAGGGGAGTTGTCAGCCCATAGCCGAGGGCTCTGGGCTTCAGCTCGTCACAGACTCGTCGTTGTAGTCATGGTCTCCTAATAGAGCCTGATCCGTGTTTTGCTCCCTCAGGAATTCATTTACACCGTTTCATGTTCAAGGATGGTGCCATTCCCTTTTGACACCGGTGAGGCTGTATTTAGTAGCAGTTGAGAGCAGGTGCTGGAGCAGATGTTTAAGGGGGTCCCTCTCCTTCCAGGAGAGGCTCGTAAACTGGGAAACCTTGAAGAAGACTGTTACTCTGAAATATGAGCTGAATACAATCTCAGATGAATACAGTCAAGGTGAATTGACATCATTTATATGATTAATTAGTATCATTTATAAGATTCATTTGTATCATTTGTAAGAATCTTCCCTTTTCTCAGACTTATAGCAAAGCTCTTCCTGCATCAGGCGTAATAGGACAAAGAAGCTGGTAGTAGAGAAATAGCTCTCAGGGACCTCCAGGAGGCACCTGAGGAAGACGAGGGGGAAGCCTGGATAGAGAAGAAAGCTGACTTCTAGATCTGTTTCTTCCTCACTGCCCTCCATTTGCCTTTTATTTCATCAGTTGTTGATCAAATACCATTAATTTCTGTTGCAGAATTATACAAAAGAGACTACTTGCCTGTGGCTGCTAGGTTGGAAATGAAAAGTATGAGCATTGCAGGCCATCAGTTCTAAAATAGCTTGTTATGTCAGCATGATGAACAGATTTTGGGAAGCAGTACATGTCCAGGCAAAAGCAGTGAACCCTCCAGCAAAGAAGGAATAGTTTCTGAGCTAAGAGAATATTCGCTTAGTCTTTCCTAGACCTTTCTCCTGTCAGACAGAATATGTTCACATTTCTAACTTAGAGTATTTTGTTGGTTAGTTTAGATTATTAAATCATATTTTTCTCTCAGCATTGTATGTAACAAAGTGTAATGCAGGAAAGGTAGTGCTTACTAAAAATCTTTCGTTACTGTCAATATTTTTTGCCATCAGATTAGAATCAGGTTAATACCAGATTAATCAGTAGCTTTTCGGGGGGACAGGACTTTTAGCGATGTTAGATACAGAAGACCAAAGAAATTAAAGAGACACAACTGGGCTCATCTTTGGAGCTTTTCAAAGTCATCATTGAGACATCGACAGAACTGGAAAAAAATTATTTCTGAATCTTTAGCCAATGGTGCCCCAGGATCAGACCATTTCACCATTATGTGTTTAGAGAGGTATCATGTTTCTTGGTGTCTTTAGTCTATAAAACCTTTACCCTAAAAATTAGAGAAGTCCTGACTGGTTTGGCTCAGTGGATAGAGCGTTGGCCTGTGGAATGAAGGGTTCCGGGTTCGATTCTGGTCAAGGGCACGTACCTGGGTTGCAGGCACATCCCCAGTGTGGGGTGTGCAGGAGGCAGCTAATCAATGTTTCTCTCATCGATGTTTCTGACTCTCTGTCCCTCTTCCTTCCTCTCTGTAAAAAATCAATAAAATATATTTTTAAAAAATTAGAGAAAACTTACAGCCATAATAAATTGGTCTCAAATGCATGGATTCATGAGACTGTTCACTCTCCTATCATTTCTTACTATTTAGTGTTGTTTTCAACTATTGCCCACTTAAAGTTTTAGAGTAATGACAAACAGCAACAATGACTAAAGCTATTATGCCCTTAAATAAAAGTTTGCTAACTTACATCTGTTTTTAAGACTCTTTCCCTAACGAACCTTGTCACGTGCCCCTCCCTCCCAACCTCCCCCCCTCCCCAGGAGAACCTTTTTCATGAGCTCATGGATCAACAGTTGGAAGATGGTTGTATTTTTGAGCCTTGAGGTTTTACTTTTTCTCTTCTAAGCCTTTTATCCTGAAAGGACCCTTTGGAATTATTTGAAATAGCATTCTTCATTCATTCATATTTTATTGAAAATCTACTTGGAGCAAGGTATTGTGTTAGATTTAAAGATATACTTTATTCACTCAGCAAATTTTTAAAAATTCTTTATTGTTGAAAGTATTACATAAAATACTTCCTTTCCCCCCGCCCCCCAATGACCTCTCCCAGCCTGTCTCCCACTCCCCAGACCCCAGCCCAGGCCTTCACCCCGCCCCCATTATCTGTGTCCATAAATTGTGCTTATATGCATACAAGTTCATTGATTACTTTCTTCCTACCTGCCCTCTTCCCTGCCTTTCCTCTGAGGTTTTATGGCATGTTTGATGATTCTATGTTTCTGGATCTATTTTTGTTCATCAGTTTATGTTGCTCATTATATTCCACATAGGAGTGAGATCATGTGATACTAATCTTTCTCTGACTGGCTTATTTTGTTTAGCATATGCTCTCCAGATCCATCCATGCTGTTGCAATGGTAAGAGTTCTTTCTTTTTTACAGCTGCATAGTATTCCATTGTGTAGATGTACCACCGTTTTTTAATCTACTCATCTGCTGATGGACACTTAAGCTGTTTCCAAATTGTAGTTATTGTAAATTACGCTGCTATGAACATAGAGGTGCACATGTCCTTTCTGATGGGTGTTTCTGATTTCTTGGGATATATTCCTAGAAGTGGGATCACTGGGTCAAATGGGAGTTCCATTTCTAATTTTTGAGAAAAATCCATACAAATATTTATTGTATCACACCAAATAGCCAAGAACTAGGAATAGAGTGGAGAACAAAAGAAAACACCATTCTTGCCCTCTTGGAGTTAAGTCTAGTAGAGGAGACACCCTTGAATTAAAAATCACACAGTGAATGCAAAATTACAACTTAATGTGTGGTATAAGATGTAAAATAGAAGAGCTACATTGTCTGGTGGCAAAGAGCTTCCATAAAGAGGTGGTCTTTAGAGGGAGACTGAAGCACAAGGGGAGATTAAATCCAATATCTGCTGGCCCTATATGGAAAGGAGAAGACACAGGCAGAGGGGAGAAGACCAAGTGAATATGCAGAGATTGGAGTTATGCATCTGTAAACCAAGGAGTGCCTGGAGCCATTAGAAATTAGAAGAAGCAAGGAAGGATCCTCCCCTAGGGCCTTTATCGAGAGTGTGGCCCTGTCAATACCTTGATCTCAGACTCCTGGCCTCTGGAACTGAGAGAATAAATTTCTGTTGTTTTAAGCCACCAGTTTGTAGTGACTTGTTATTGCAGTGCTAATATAAAGCAGTCATAGTCAGGCATAGAAAATATGGGTGTTCATTTGCCAGACACCAGACAGAAACAATTTTGAGCCTATTGATAAATGTGTGTTATTTTTATTACTTACTAGAGGCCTGGTGCATGAAATTCATGCACTTGGAAGGAAGGTACCTCAGCCTGGCCTGCACCCTCTTACAGTCCAGGAGCCCTTGGAGGATGTCCAACTGACGGCTTAGGCCCGCTCCCCACTGGGAGCGGGCCTAAGCCGTCAGTTGGGCATCCATAGTGCTGCCATGGAGGCAGGAGATGTTCCCACAACTGCCACTGCACTCACCAGCCATGAGCCTAACTTCTGGCTGGTGGTCAGGGAGAGCGCACTGACCACCGGGGGCAGCTCCTGCATTGAGTCAGTGCATGTTATAGCGACCGACCGGTCGTCCTGCCATTCGGTTGATTTACATATTAGCCTTTTATTATATAGGATGCCTTCAGGAAATGAGATAGTTTAGCATATTTTTTTCTTAATATAATGGCTAAGTGTTGAGACTGAGAAAGGGGATACAAATAGTAAATGGTGGGTTCCCCTAAAGTGCCCTCCTGGGATGGCCCTTTCTTCTGCAAGGTAGATGATCACAACAGAGGGAAATGGCAAGATGAAGACCCACATGGTTAACCTGCCGCCTAACAGTGTTCACTCAGTGCCAGAGTTGCTGCTACTGGGGACCACAAAGGGAACCTGCTTTTTTGTTTCTATTGTGGTAAATAGAGAAGAAAGCAAGCCTCCCTGTGGCAAGGGGGGAATTTTAATGAAGTAAAGGAGACAGAAGAAGTGTCCCAATGGGGAATGAAGAGTGTCAAAACCAGACTGTGCACGTAATTACTTTCTCAGACCTTCCTGACATTCTCAGCAAGACTGGTGTTTTGTTGAAAAAAAACTTAATTAAAACTTAAATTTTTAAGTGGAAAATATTCAGCGTGGTTACAGGAGGAGTGAAATCAGGGCTGTGAGTAATTTTAATTGCCTTCAAGGGGACACAGTCACAGGTGAGTGGCCATGTTGACTCCCCCGTGAAGGAGTAGTAGCTTCACGTTTGGAGGTTTTTCCCACTGTTGTGGGTGTCGGGACATGAGCTCAGCTTCTCTGTGGAACACCGCAGCCCAGAGTAAGGGAGGGAGTGGATCTGTTCTGGAGTGTACTGGTCAGGCCACACTTGGGTGCACATTGTGGGGGAAAATGCTGATTTTAAAAACAAATTTAAATTTGTTCCCCTAGAAAGGGAAATAAGACATTGAGGAGATTACATATCACATGAGGCAGCGATTTTTAAATGCTGATCTCTGGACCAATTCTATCAGAACCATCTGGTTCTGATTCACTGAATCTGTTTGAGAACCTGTATCTTTCTATTTTTAAACTAAACCTTGCCAGAGAATTCTGGGAGTCAGGTGTGGGAACCGTAGGTTTGAAATAAAAGGAGCCTGGACTTGAAAACAAGTAATCATGGGCTGTGCCCTTTGCTTCTTGCATAGGTCAAGCTGAGTGCTCAGCTTTCTCCATCAAACTGGGATAATGAGCTCACCTGATGGGGTTTTGGGAGAATTGGAGAGAACATCGGTAAAGTGACTGAGACATAGTAACTGACTAAAAAGGATAACACTGTATGAGAAGAGATGAATCAGGCTGCTTGCTAAATTGGGAGACAAGGCAGCGTTCTTCAAATGTGTAAGGGGCAGCTGTGTGGAAGAGTTAACAGACTTATTCTGGGAGGCCTTCGGAGGTGGAAGTCATAGGGAGATCAATTTTAATGTGAAAGAAGGTGGAACTTTCTAACGAATGGTCCCGAGATGACATTGGCTTACTTCAGAGGGCAGTGCCTTCGAGTCACTGGAGCAAATTACAGCCGGTGACTGCCTGGGTCAGCTCTGTGATGGGATTGCTGGCTTCCTGTGGAGTGGTGGCCAGCGTGCAATTGCTTTGTAACTATCAGCCCTTGTTTGAAGGAAGTTTTAGCAGAAAGCACGTACCAAAAAGACATACAAGAGCAGGGACACCCTTTCATGGCCTTTCAGAAAGGAATGGGGCCTATTTGAGTTCCTCTAATGACTGGGGAGCTCTACTGGCATTTTAGGGGTGTGGCTAAATGGGTGTGGCTATATGCTGAAATGAGTCAGGCTGTCTCAGACAGTGAGAAATTACCTCACCACCACAGTGGTCTGTTGAGAAATACCACACCTTGTTGCAGGCCAGGTGGACACCCTGAATCAGCCCTGGAGGGTTCCTTTGGGAATACAGTTTGGAAACCTCAGGTGTAAGAGGGTCTAAACAACAGGGTTTCAGGGTTGCTCATTCTTCCATCCTTGCACTCTCTGATGACTACTGTTGAAAGCAGAGTGTGAAGGGAGAAAGTGGAGTGGGCCACCAGCACAGAGCAGAGCATGATGGGCATGGTGGGAGGTCTCAGCGTTTACCTCCTTTTCACTGGGAACCCTATTTGGATGAATGCAGACCTACTTTTGAGAAGCACAATTAACTGTTTCCCAAGCTGTCCCTCTTGTTATCAACAAGGCATTGGGGGACCATTTGTTGTGCGTTTGGGGAGTCATCAGTGTGCACAGAGTTGGAGCACCCTGCATGGTGTCAACAAGGCTGTATGGGCACCAGATGTCTGACTGGCCTTGGCATTGGGCTCCAGCCAACTCACATGAAAGCAGTATTTCATTGTCCCAGCTAACTCCAATTTCCAAATCTTTCCTTTCTAGGCAGATATATAACACTAGGTGCTCTTTCTGACTGCCTTATCTTTATAATTAGTTTTTGCAAATGCCTATCTTCAGCTGTTGTGATATTTGCTCTAATTGCTGCTTTCCCAATAAGTGGGAGGACTCACATCTGTTCTCTAATGGTGCTCCCCTGGGCAGCTGGTTGTCACAGGAGGACCTTGATGAGTTCCAAGGGCACGGCCATGTTACCAAGCAGCGTGCTGAGAAGACACTTCTCAGGGCTGCTCTGCAGCCCAGGAGAGGTGACACACCATTTGGGAGTGGGCAGCATCAAAAGCCCAGAGAGAACGTGGGCTCTCTATGAAGGTGACGCAGAGCCAGCTGAACATTTCTACCATGACATGGTTCACTCTGCAGGCCTCATTGTTGGCTTTCTGAGAAGCCAGTAAACAAGATGGGAAAATGAATGATCACCTCCTGAGTGGGGGCCCCTCTCACCCACACAGGCCTCCTGGCCAACACTTTGAGTCACACCCTTAGCTTTCTGGAACTGGAACAATACTTAGCTCAAGTCCTGCAGCAATGTCAAATCCAACCTAGGATATGGTCTGAACATCAGGGCATTATGCTTCCCTGGCTAAGCTCAGTTCTGTGGAGCAGCACAGTGGCTCAAGCAAACAACAAGTCATTTTCTTTCTAGCTTTCCCCAGAAGCCCGAGGGCTTGTCACCTGGAATCAAAGACTTGCCAGCACTAACGAGGATTTTAAAGGTCAGCATCATCAACCTCCCACCCAGGATATGCCTTCCAGAACTAACCACCCACCTTGCCGATTAATAATGTTATATGTGGTTACTCAATGCATTTGTGTCATTTCAGAAGAAATGACCTAGCCCCTGGGTGCCATGAAATCCATGGTAGTGAGCTGTGCTATGATGGAGGCTTACTCTGGTCTCCTACCTTAATTATTAGCAGTTTGGATTCCTGACATTTATGTTGAGTTTTCTGTTTTCCAATTATGATTCACTACATGTTATTTTTTTAAATGTAACATGAAGCTCTGACCCATTTTTAATAGCATATCGGCAAATGTCTAACAAGCAGCAATTTCCTCTTTTAATATCAGCCACTGGAATCACACGCCTACTGAGGTGTCTGGGGACCGCTTTATCTTCATTCTCTCACTGCAGTATTCTTTTCTGGTGTTGTCATCACCTGTCTAGGTGCAGCCCTGTGCCATGCTGGGACATCAGCTCTGTGCCAGTGAGAAAATGAGGTTCAATGGGGAAAAGGCCTAAAACAGTTGTTCTCAGACTTAATACACATTAGAATCACCTTTAGATACACATTATTTAAAATCATGCTGATGCTTGGGCCCCACTTCTGGAAATTCTGATGTAACTGGTATGGGGTGCAGCCTGGGCTTTAGGAATTGTGTAATCTCCGTGAGTAATGACAGTGTGCAGGCAGAGTTGCAAACTAGTGACTGGGGGGACTGGGCATCAAGAAAGGCAGTCCAAATGGTGGTGGCCCAGGGGGCTTCAAAATGGAGTTGTATGTGATGACATTTTTTCCCTCAAGGTCTAATTTGATGGGAGCAGGGGTTTGGGGGAATGTTTACTCATTAGGTTGGTGAGGATGCAGGGACAGGATGGGGCTGTTAAGGGTGAGATTGATGGCAAGAACTGGGCAGATTCACAGTTCTCTAGCAAATACAATGGCATCTACAATCACGACACAAAAACGTCAAATAAGGCCCTGGGACAAAGGCCAGTGGTGCAGTCTGTGTCCAAGCTGTGGTTGAAGGGAAAGGCTGCAGCTTCATTGTCACACTCACCTTGGGCTTGCCACTCTCAGGGACAGCGAGGCTAACTCCACAGCTGGCCTTCTGTCTGGGTGACGGTTCTCCTCATTTATCTCCAGGCTCAAGGCTGAGCCTTCAGAGAAACCAAGACTGGGAATTCTTATGTTGACCAAGACTGAGACAGCCAGAGCCCGACGGCCTGGGTACCAGGGGAGGTCTGGATAGAAAGGCCAATGCTGAGTCTGTTGAAATGCTCAGGGCAGTCAGGAGCACTGACTAGAGAGGTGAAGATGCTCTTTGTTATATCTTCTTGTGAAAGTAATGTTGTTTCCCAAACCAAACTGGCAACACTCTTCAGCTGACCTGTAGGAAGTATCAGATTAGGTAATATCTCTAAGAATCTCTCTAGATTCCTTAGGGGAAAAAAGATCATTTGAACACCATGTATAGTCAGGAAAGAAAATGCAATTTGAGCACTGCCCTGTGGCACTCAGTAGTCACCTCAAAGTGGACTCCTAGCAGCTGGAAGTAAGGGATTCCGCACGAGAAGACTGGGTAGCTGGCCAGTGGTGGCAGGGATGTAGCTCAGGATTTGTAGCACCAGAAGTTCAAGAATCTTGATTTCCAGGTGCACCTGTCTGTTACGTGAAAATGGGGAGCGTCTCTGGTGTAGAAAATCTTGCTGCTTGTCCTTCAGCAGCATGGGTGGTGTGTGTAGGTGCAGGACTTCCTCCTCACTCTGGGAGAGAGCTCCCAGGCTTCGTTGACCGTAGGCTGTGGTGTGCGCTGTGCTTCTTGTTCTGTGGCTTAGCAATGTCAAGACATTTTCAGGACCACTTGAGAGGAATGCAAGCTTTTCCCTTGAGATAGTGAGGAGCTATTGTTTGGACAGGCAGGCAATATGCTGAAGGAAGTGTTTTAGAAAAATGGACTGGGAAGTCCTGGGTAGGTGGGGGATACTAATATGTAACCGCTGGCTTGTCGTGAAGCATAAATGAAATGATATGAGTGAACATGAAGATGCAGGACTACCATTCCTTGATCCATTCATTCCTTTGCTTTCTCTGAGTGCACCCAGGTACACAACATTTTCTCTTGACCAATATTTTTAGTTTGCTGAAGCTGCCATAGCAAAGTACCACCAACTGGGGGCCTGAACAACAGGCATTTATTTTCTCACAGTTCTGGATGCTGGAAGTATGAGATCAAGATGTTGGCAGAGTTGGTTTCTTCTAGGAGCCATGAGTCGAGGGATCTGTTCCAGGCCTCTCTACTTAGCTTGTAGGTGGCCATCTTTTCTCTGTGTCTTTGGGTCCTCACATTGCCTTCCCTTCGTGTGTGTGTGTGTGTGTGTGTGTGCATGTGTGCACACACGTGCTTGCATTGTGTATCCGTGTCCAAATTTCCTCCTCATCTGAGGATATTAATCCTATTGGATTGTGCTCCACTCTAGTGACTCATTTTAACTGAATTATCTCTGTAAAACTTGATCTCAAAGTATGGGTACATTCTGAGGTACTGGAAGTTTAGGTCTTTAACATATGGATTTGGGTCAGGGAGAAACACAGTTTAGCCCATAACAACCAGTTTTTTTGAAAACTCTCTTTTAGGGCCTTATGCTTGGGTAATTACTGGATATTTAGGGCACTTCAAGACCAACAACCCCCGCCCCCCACCACATGTCATATGCCCATTCATCTTCCTTTAGTCCCCATTATCCCCTCACTAGAATTACTCGGTTAAATAAAGCATTATTTTAAGATAATTTCTATGAACATGCACTCCTTTTACATAAGAGGAGTAATAGCAGCCAATGAACTGCTGGATGAACTTCCAAGTCCTAGACCAGCTCTACCGTAACCTCCACATGTGGGTTTTATGGTGTTTCCAGTGTTCACCACACACCTGAGATTTTTTTCTTGGACTCCCAATGATACACCTAGTGCCTTCAGCTGAAAAAGTTTCTCCCTGTTTTTTGAGTGTGATCCTTACCAGGGTCCTTATTGCATCCTCAAGCAAGAACATCAAAAATAAATGGGAGAAATCACTGTGAGGCAGGGTTGCAGGAGGACATCAATAACGTGACCTGTATTGCCAACTTAGAATTTTGCAAATGTCCATAAAGTTGACCAATCTTGTTAATTTCAAAATTTTAAATTCAATCTAAAGTGCTTTGTAAATTTTTTGTCATATTGAAGTATAGTTCTTTATGCATGTGCCTTTTAAAAATATATTTTATTGATTTTTTACAGAGAGGAAGGGAGAGGGATAGAGAGTTAGAAACATCCATCAGCTGCCTCCTGCACACCTCCCGCTGGGAATGTGCCCGCAACCAAGGTACATGCCCTTGACCGGAATCGAACCTGGGACCTTTTAGTCTGCAGGCCGAAGCTCTATCCAATGAGCCAAACCAGTTAGGGCGCATGTGCTTTTTAAACATTAGATTATGAGACAGCTCATGAGGGGCACTAAGACCTGCTTACTTTTGTACCAGAGAACTCAATAGTGCCTGGGAAATAGTAGTTGTTCAGTAAGTGGTAGCATGACTCACAGGCTGTGTGTGCACAAATATGGGTCAATTAAATTTAAAAAATTAGATATCATCTAAACCACCTCCTTGGGCAACTTGGAATGCCTATATGCTGCCTTAAGGCACTTTGAATTCTGGTTCAAGAGTAGGAGTTATTTTGAGAAACCTATTGTGCTTTGATAAAGGGAGAATTATAGCTATTTATTTCTCCCTCTCATCATCAAATAACCTATGAGATTGGATGCTAATAAATATGGTTATTAGATGTCAGATGGGCACTAGCTTATTGTGGTGATAACTTCATAAGGTTTATAAATGTCTAATCACTATATTGTATACCTGAAATTAATATCATATTACATGTCAATAGTAGCTGAAAATGAATTAAAAATTAAAAATTATATAAAACTAAGTAAATGTCATCCAATACCATAGGAGAGGAGAACCATTTGGTTTATAAATGATTCTTGTTGTTTAACTGAATGTTTCAAAAATGAACAGAGGTGGTGTCAGGTGAAGAATACTCAGTCCTGTTGGTGAATTATTTATCTTGACCATGTTGGGGGCTGATTTGTGTCACTGCCCCCCTAAATTCATGTGTTGTATCCCTAACTTTCAGCATCTCAGAACATGACTGTATTTGAAGATAGGGCCTTCAGGAGATGATTAAGTTATGACAGGCCCTAATCTAATCTGACTGATATTCTTATAAGAAGAGAAAATGTGGGCATATTGCATGAATCTTAGGTGTATGTGCACATAGGAAAGGCCACATGAGGACAGAGCAAGCATGTACCACCTGCAAGCCAAGGAAAGAGGCCTCACAAGAAATCAAACTTGCTGACACTTTGATCTTGGATTTTCAGGCTCCAGAATTGAGAGAAAATAAAGCCATCCATTGTAAGCCACCCATTCTGTGGGGTTTTGTCATGGCAGCCCTCGCAGGGATCCAAGGATTAGACTGTGAGAAATAAAGGGAGGTGATGGTAAGGGACATGGACCTTTCCTTGTTTAGTGGAAGTATTATGAAAGTCACAGTGGGCCATAAAAGAATCTCTTTGAATTTTACTTTCTCTCTCAATTCTGACCCAAGAGCCAGTCTTGGAAGAGGCTGAGTGAGGTCTGCCTCACAGGCATCATGAGCTGGGTGGCTCAAAACACACACTGCAGTGACATCGTTATTCAAATATTTCGTTTCCACGAAGTTTCTGCATGTCATTCTAGGCCTCCCCCTCCAACTGTAGCAATTAGCAGAACTCCAGGAGTGCTGTGCAACAATGCCTTTCACATGGAGCTTTGTTTATGGCCAGCCTTGTTTGAATTAAACTACTTGACCATGTCTACCAATAGAGTGGATACGGAGTGAGAAAAGCTAAATGTGAGTTCTTTTTTACATTGTATAATGGTGTCTCTGTTTTCTTTGTTTTTCTTCTGTTCTTAAATTCTGTGGGAAACCCATGGTAAGTGAGAGCTTCTGTCTAGGGTATTTAACTTCAAATCATGTCATCTCTTTTGTTCTTCCGCTCATCTGTTCCACTGTGTTTTTATCATATACTCAAAGGCTAGAGTAATAGCAGAGCAGAATTCTGCTATGAAATTTGAGTGATGTGAATTCTTTATCAAAATTTTAAGAATAAAAACTTTAACGATGATATAGCCCATAATTGCTACTTGTATGCATTTGACATTGTCAGTTTACATGAACTATCATAAAATGTTTAATTAGTGCAGCAAAAAAGGGGGGAAAGGGTTATATGGGGAAAAAGAAATGACTGCTCTTCTGTTACCCATTTGAGGGAATAGCTAAATTTGTTTCAATTCTTTATTTCAGAAAAAACCTTTAATGAGATTTTCAGAGTGTGAAAAGAATTATCAGAAAGGATGCTTCAGAAGAGAGATAATGCTGAATTACTCTACAAAATGAAATCAGAGGAATTTGATGAGTTATGGAGAGTGGAGAGAAGAGGGTCAGATGTGACAAGAATGATGGGTCTGGGTGACATCTGGAGTCAGGACTAAGGAACTCAGCCAGGACTAAGGAACTATCCCAGGTATGGGATACAATGACAGGGGATTTGGCCATTTTCTAACTCTGTCAATCGCATTCCCAAAAACCTTAATAAAAGACTACTTTACATACTAGAGACTTGTTTCTGGGAAATTAAAACTCTGAAGCTTTCCAAATTAGAGTTAGTATGAGAAGGCAAAAAAGAATTACCACAGGTGTTGAAATACAAATGAGATGCAGTAGGACTAATACATCTAAGCCAACAGATGACAGAAACTATAACCACCAGGAATCCACACACATGTCCAGGGGTCGGGGTCACTGGATTCCCACAGCTGTGTGGGATTGGGGAAGTTTTGGGTTAAGTCATTAAATATATGTGCATTAATAGTGACTCCTAAAAAGCTGGAGATCTTGGGAAAAACCCAGGCCAGAGACACTTGGGCTTAGGCAAGACTGCAGTCACAGAAACTTTGAAATCCCTGCTGTGAGGGTGAGGAGAGAGGATGTTGCTGTTCAAGTGCTATGTAAGGCAGAGGCTGTTTGTCTTTTCTGGGAACTGTGGCAAGAGGAAGGCATGCAACACAGGAGGTAAATAAGATGAAAAAGTCCATGTGGTTAGTCACCTAAGAAAGTTTGAGAGGGAGGGAGGAAGGGAGGGAGGGAGGGAGAGAGAGAGAGAGAGAGAGAGAGAGAGAGAAAGGAGGGAGGGGGAGGGAGGAAAAGGAAGAAAAGAAAGGAAGGAGGGGGAGGGAAGAAGGGGGAGAGGGAGAGAGAAGGAGAGAGGGAGAGAGAAGGAGAGAGGGAGGGAGGGAGGGAGGGAGGGAGAGAGAGAGAGAGAGAGAGAGAGAGAGAGAGAGAGAGAGAGAGAGAGAACCTATTGTAGCCAGCAAGCTGGTTGATTAAATCTATGGCTTCCCAGAGTCCGCCACCCCTTCTAGTCTACAGCCTGATGTTCTATTTGTAGCATTTCGTATTCTTTTATGCAAAGAGATTTCCTTGTGAGGGTAAGGAGTGGATAGCATGATCTGCCCTCTGGGGACAGGGTTTCAGAACTCCAGGGCTCTGCAGGGTGAAGAGCAAGCTTTGCTCACTGTATCAAGTACACCTGAGATGGAATATTTCATCCAGCCCCTGTCAGGATGTTCCCTTGCAGCCCCCTGCCTGACCAGCCACAGGGAAGGGCATGGAAAGGAAGTGGGAGGAGAGAGAGGGAGAGAGAGGGGCCTGGAATTCATTATGGGAAACATTCTCTGTGTCAGACATCTCAAGTGTATCACGTCATGGAATCCTCTACACAACACTTTACTGTAGGGGTGATTTTATATTTTATAGACCAGGAGACTGACCTCAGAAAGACTGAGCAAGTCGCCCTGGCCAGTTTGGCTCAGTGGATAGTGTCGGCTTGCGGACTGAAGGGTCCCAGGTTCGATTCCGGTCAAGGGCATGTACCTTGGTTGCGGGCACATCTCCAGTGGGGGGTGTGCAGGAGGCAACTGATGGATGTTTCTAACTCTCTATCCCTCTCCCTTCCTCTCTGTAAAAAATCAATAAAATATATTAAAAAAAAAAAAAAGACTGAGCAAGTAGCTCACAGTGATGAAGTGACATTTCCCCAAAAGTGTTCTTTATCAGAAGTGGGAACTTTCATGACTTAACCCCCGCCCCTCTGCATTCCTCCCTCTATTCCCTCCTCCATTCTTCTTTTCTTTTTGTTGTTTATCTTGAGGTGAATGTTCATAACTCTTAATTTAGAGGTACGTTTTGGACAAATAATGATTTATTTACATTTGTAGCCATATTCTAGGATTTTAACATGTTTGACATTGTTTTTCAGCAGGCCTGGACAAGGTGGTGTGTGACTCTGACCATTGTCACTTACTTTCCATTCAGACATTCAGAGTAAATTTGTAAACCTCTAAAGGGGACATGGTGTCAGCCATCAGCCAGGGCCAGGGTGGGACCGGGAAGCAGGGAGCTCCTTTTAGTTCTACCTCTTCTGTCTCAGGGGCACGTACTTCTGTGGCAGCTCAGCTGAGTTCCTGCAGGGATCCAGGAGCCAGGCCAGGGATGGAAAGGCAAAGAAGCCGGGCCTCTCTTTTGGGCTGCTCACCACATCTAGAACATGAGTCGGACTCAGGCAAGGAAAACCCGCATAGGGATGTGTGCTCCAGCCTGGAGGTGCAGAGAAGACTTCGACCCAACAGGCCAGTCACTTAGGGGACGAGATTGTGAGGAGGAGTAAGAGGTTCCTAGTTGCAGCATGAGGAGAGATGATATGCGGCAGTAGTTTTTGTGTTTTGTTTTGTCTTGAATTCGGCCTCACCCAGTGAGCAGGATGCAGACAGTTATGCTTTATCCCAGTAGCTTTCTCTAGCTCATGATTCAATAGAGTGTTGCTGGGTTTCCTCTGGGGCCCTGCGTTCATTTGCTGTGGTCTGGTGGTTTGTTCTGGCAAAATGCAATGCATGGATTTTTACAGCTCGCTTTGTGATTGGGCATCTTTCCACTCAAGCAACATGTTTACAAATGCCAGCCCTTCGTTTTCTGAAAATACTGCTGAAAAGAGCAACTGTGCTGGGATGTGCCATGTGTTTGGGGAGTCGACCACCAGTACTGGCTCTTCCTGATGTTTTTGCTCAGAATTACTCTTCATCGTGCCTGATTCTCCAGCACCTATAATCCCAATAGGGCACCCTAAAACCCCCATACTGGCTGTGCCACACTGATATTTTGGAAGTTAAAACCGTTTCAGGCAATACCTGCTCTGCTTAATATAATAATGCACTGATATAAATGTGTCACACATTCTGGAAAATCCCTTTTCATAAGCTCCCTATTTTGCTGAATTTATCAAAACTCCTTAGGGAATATATTCTAAGAGATCCTAAAGCCAATCAACAATAACTCAACTGAATATTTTAAAATTAAGCTTTTTTATGCAAATCCCTTCAAACTACCCCCTTTTATGAGAGAGAGATAGAGAAAGAGAGAGAGAGAGGAGAGAGAACAGATACCCCTTTACACCTTACTCATTTTTAACCAATGGTGAGATAATTTCCTCTTACTAATATAACAAATATTGGAGGCTTCTTTCTGTGTGTATTTATCTTCCCAATATTAATTCTGAATGTGGACTAGCAAATGTATATGGAAGAGGGAATTTATAGGGAACTGTGTTGTTTCTCATGCTTAAGATCTTCCCGATTCAGGATTTTCTGGATGAGGAAGATCTTACTATATGGACACTAGCTAGCGCAGTGTATTGTTGAAGCTTCTCTGTGATAAACTTTAGAAATAGACCAAACATAGAGGCAGTTTGAGAAATCTAAGGAAGCAAGTGAGCCATTCTTAAGGTTTGAGGTAAAAATAATTGGTAGGAGTGGATCCTTCTCAAAATTGGAAAATGCCATAAAGGAAAAAAAATGCACATTTCTGTGGACTATTGATTTCAGCAGCTATAACCCAGGTGGTAGAGGAAAGTTACCATCCTTCAGACTCCCACCATCCTATTTTCTTCCTTGTCAGATGGTCCTAACTTATTGTGAATGCTTTCTCTGCCTACATTTTGGTGGTGGTTTTTCAGGACTGGTAGCTGGACTCATTTAATTCCTATTCATCCATTTATTCATCAAATCGTTTTGTTTGTGTTTATGCAGGTACTGTTTTAAATGTTAGGCACTGCTTTAGATTCAGTCATTTCTTTCAGTTCTTTATTGGCCCACTTACACATTTCATATGAATGAGTCATTTTTAAAGGGAGATTTTTTTTTTCAAAAGGAAAATGTTTATTTATTGAGTGTATGACCTAAAGGGAAAGACAGTTGCCTGATGCTTATTCTTAGAGGTGAAGTTCCAGAGATGTCTATTGGGGGTTAAAAATATCATCTGGAAAAAAAAAATGCATCACCTCAACCATAGCACCTCCTCCCTAATGCACTGTGAGTGATGTAATAAGATACAGTCCTGCGCGGCCCAGCTGAAGTCCCACCTGTGAGGTCAGCAAGGTAGCCCCTTGAAGGTCTCCTTCTTGCAAAGCTAGTGCATCAGAATGAGTGGACCCATGTTTTAGAAATATAAGATGGGTGTTCTAAACATCAAAATATTTTCTTGGACAGATGATATTATTTGTAACAAAATGGCCTCAAATCTATTGGACATTTAAGCTAGATTTTTTTTAATTTATAAAAACAAAACAGGAACACAGCAACACAGCTAAAAGAGTGCAAAGTGAAATCTTTCTTTTCTCCCTCTGAAGTAGTCTCTTTCTAAATTTTCTACACATTCACAAATTTATATATGTGTAGGTGTGTACATGCACATTTATACATTTTAACCCAAATATACTTGCTAACTATTAGGATCTATTGCTGTGTAGCAAATTATCACAAATGTAGATGCTTAAAACAACACACATTTGTGATCAGATAGTATCTGTGGGTCAGGAATCTGGCCATGGCTTAACTAAGTCTGCTACTTCATCATGAGGTTTCCATCAAGGTATTGTATAGGACTGGGTCCTATTTGAAAGCTCAGCTGGGGAAGAGTCCATGTTTAAGTTCATTTATATAGTTGTTGCCAGAATTCAGCTTCCTTAAGGCTATCGACTGAGATCTCTCAGGTCCTAGCTAGCTGTGGGCCAGAGACCACCCTCACTTCCTCACCAAATGGACCTCCCTGTCATTTCAACTCGCTCCATCAAAACCAATAAGGAAGAGAGTCTGCTAGCAAGATAGGGGTTAGAATTCTATGAAATATAATCACAAAGTGACATTCCATCACCTTTGTCATGTTCTATTGATTACAAGCAAGTCACAGGTCCTGCCTTCACTCAAGGGGAGGGGGTGATACAAGCACATGAATACCACGGTTGGGTGGGGACTACTGGGGACCACACAGGACTCTCTTCTGCACTATCTGAATGTCGGATATTAATATCATCTGTTCTCCCACATAACAGTACTGTGCAGAGGAAATTCTGCTCTATGTCCAATGATACTTTTTTTATCTTGTTGCTTTACCTTTTCTTACCCCATCAATGATGATGACAAGTAACAGAACTTTAGGGCATATCAGTGGTAAAACAGAATTCTCACTCCAAAAATTTAATTAACAGCCAATGTGAAATAAGGACCATTTAGTTATTGTGGGTAAAGAAAACATTATCACAAGGAGCGATGGGTCAGAGTATCCAGAATGCAGTAGCTTATATTAACTAGCTGGGGGTGATAGATTGAATAATGAACAGCCTCCTGCATAGGAGACCCTGGCTGTGCTGAGGTTGGCCCACCAGTTGCTGAATAATGAGTTAATTCAGGTGAGGTCTGAGTGGTAGTGATAGAGGAGTCTGGGGAGCTCAGGAATGTTACTGTTTACTAACCACTAAATACCACATGATCTCTCTCATTTATGGATAATAAAGAACATTATAAACTGAAGAACAAAAATAGATACAGAGGCAGAGCTGCATTGAACAGACTGTCAAACTACAGTGGGAAGGCTGGGGAGGACTGAGGGGCAGTAAGAGATCAACTGAAGGACTTGTATGCATGCATATAAGCATAATCAATAGACACAAGACACTGGGGGGAGGGAGAGGAGAAAGTCAAGGAAAAAAATGGAGACTTATCTAACACTTTGTAATACTTTAAGCAATAAAACAAAATTTTAAAAAGCCATATTTTATAATGTAATAATTGGGATAGCTGTGCATACTAGTATTGCCTGTGTCTGCCTCCCTTCTTTATCCACCTCCGCCCATTCCTCACTGTGAAGTGCCTGGCGCTCATTGGTGGGACCCAGCCTATATGTCAAGGCTGCACCCATATGCCCCTCAAACAGCTGCTCTTTTGTCCCCCTTGGGCCTTGGAGCGGGCTCAGGAGAGGTTTGCCCAGGCCCTGGGAGTGGAGTCTGGATCCTGTGGAAGAGAATTCCAGGGCCCGTGGCCCAGACCATGTGGCCGTGGAGCACTGGTTGAGATGCGCTGTAAATGTAAAGCACACACTGGATTTTGAAGACTGAATGTGAAAAGTAAAGAGCATAAAAGATCTCATTGAATATTTTTATACTGACTACATGTTGCATTGATGATATTTTGGTCATATTGACTTAAATAAAACTTTAAAATTAATTTTACCTGCTTGTTTTACGTTCTAATGTGATTACTAGCAACTTCAAAATTATATATGTAGCTTGCTTTTGTGGCTCCCCTGGCATTTCCATTGCGTGGTGCTGGTCTGGAAGGAGGAAGGGGGATCTGCTAGGGCACATTCCCTTGGTATCTTGGACTCCTTACCCTATGACGAGGAAGAGCTGGAGCAGAGCCCTCTAAAAGCATGGCATCCCAGTCAGGGGCCCACCTTGCCCGAGGGTGGTTTTGTGTTAAGGTGATACTCATAATTAATTTGTTCTCTTTCCCTCTCGTGGCTGACTCCAAATCCCTCTCCCCTTTGCTCACAGTGGTTTTACCTGCGGCAAGAAGATAGCTCCCCCCCATCCACCATGGCCACAATATGACTGCTTTGAGTCCGTAGTCACCAGGCCCAAGAAGTGAGGCTATATATTAAGAATTATCTTTTGAGAAGCTGTTACTCTTTGGATAAGGCAGAGTCCAATCATCAAGCAATTCTCTGCCGGCACCGAGCCTTCTTCCTTGTTCTCCCTTCGTCTGGAAAACACATTGGTCTTTCTGAATTGATTCTTTTAGTAGAATGGTGACGTAGCATCAGGAATATGTTTTTGGACTCAGGGGGTAAATGTTTTTCTGAATGTGTTAGGGGTTAACATAAACTCTGTTGAATTTCAGATACTTTCTAAGAAGATAATTTACTTATTCTGTCTCTAGAGAAAGAAACTTTAGACAGTCCCTATGACTTACTTAAGAAGTTCATGTTTATGGTATATTTCTTTATGACAGCTTTAACAATTTATAATGAATATAGACTATGGCTTTAGAGTCTCAACAGAAACAATGACTTATTTAGACTCTGGCTCCTGAATAAATTTAATTGAAGATTGCAAATAGGATGGATTCATGGTTTAGATGTTTGAATCCTCTTTAGTTTATTGCTGCTGTTCTTATTGTGGCAGAGAGTGACTATCTATTAATGAAACTGTGTGTCCTCCTGAACACAAAGCTGGATTATATTACCCAGCCTTCCTTGGAGTTAGGTGTGGCCATGTGACTGAGACTGGCCAGTGAAGGTTAGTGAAGCGATGTCATCCTGCCCAAATCATCATGCTCTCTTTCTTCTGCCTGTGGATGCAGAGTATTCAGGGGGGAGATTGAGAATCTGCATTTTAATAAGATTCCCAGGTGATACCTGTGCACATTACCATTTCAGAAACACGGCCCTAAGATGGCAGAGCCACTAGATGGAAGGAGCATGGTCCCTGCCTTGTAGGTTAAAGGAGAGCCATCCAGGAGAGCCGCCCTCGGAATAGCCACCTTAGAGTGGTACATGTGCTGCAAGTGAAACTTTATTAGTACTACTACTGAGATTTGGGAGTTATTTGTTACCGCAGTTGGCCTTCCCTGGCTAGTATACTCATAAAGATTTTATTCATTTCTGGTCTAGAGTATAGTCCAGTCAAGAATTATCTGTTGTACTATGACACGTAAGAAAAGCCCTCAAAGATCAGCCTCTAAGGTGTTTCTAAGAGATTAACTGATTTTTAAATTGCCTATAGATCTGGAGATGCAAGGTATTCACAAGATGGATGAGTTCATTGGAGGTACGTGTGTACTGAGTAGCTGTCTATGTTGGGTTGAGCAGAGCCAATATTTTAAAACCTTCATTAAGATTCTCTATACTTAATGCATTTTAATTAAGAAACCTAGGTAATTTTTGCTTATTTGCTTACATTATACATAGAACTAAATTATTAAAGCTCGAGTATATATAGGCTTCATCATTTTCCTTAATTAGACATTTATGTACATGCATGCATATGTATATAAAACACACATATGTGTGTATACATACACCTATGCACACGAAAACCCATGTGTGCATGTATACACACTCCTATGCACACACATGCACATGTGCTGAAGAAGAGGAGCTGCGAGGTTTTTTGTTTTTTTTGTTTGTTTTTTAAATATATTTTATTGATTTTTTACAGAAAGGAGGGGAGAGGGACAGAGAGTTAGAAACATTGATGAGAGAGAAACATCGATCAGCTGCCTCCTGCACACTCCCTATTGAGGATGTGCCTGCAACCAAGTTACATGCCCTTGACCGGAATTGAACCTGGGACCCTTCAGTCTGCAAGCTGACGCTCTATCCACTGAGCCATACTGGTTAGGGCATAGCTGTGAGGTTTTGACTGTGCACATTTATACACACGCGCATAAGCACACATATTCCTTCAGCTTGTCCTCTTTTTTTCCAACTAGTTGTAGAGAGGAATGACAACTTTCATTTCTTGCAAAAATTCAAGCAGAACATAATATACTAGAGGCCCAATGCATAAAATTCATGCACTCAAGAGTGCCCCTCAGCCCAGTCTGTGCCCTCTCACAGTCCCACGGGAGCGGGCCTAAGCCTTCATTTGGACATCCTAAGAGCTGCCATAGAGGCAGGAGAGGCTCCCACTAGCTCTGCTGTGCTCACCAGCTGAGAACCCAGCTTCTGGCTGAGCAGTGCTCCCCCTGTGGGAGTGCACTGATCACCAGGGGGCAGCTCTTGCATTGAGTGTCTGCCCCCTGATGGACAGTGCACATCACAGTGAATAGTCGTTCTGCCATTTGGTCAATTTGCATATACCCTTTTATTATATAGGATAAGAACCACCAGCCTAGTGGGAGAGAAAAGAAGGTTCTTTGAAGCCTTTTGCAGTTGGTCTACACTAGCAACTGACCATTGTTTCTCAATGTGGGGTTCATCCAGGTGTTGGAGAGATTAGGTGCCACTGGGATAGATATCTCACCAAATTTTAGCTTTCCTTCACTTCTTACCTAAACTATAGTATCTTCGGGGTGATATGTGAAGAGATTTTTAAAGGGGAGATGCCTCTTTCTGAAGCAGGAGGAGAAGGAAACCTGTGTCCTCTGGTTTTTACTAGCCTGATAGTTCATCTTAACTTCATTGTCATTATCTTTGGTGATAGCGGAGAGGCAACAGTAAATAACCACAAAACATGAGTTCCATTAGCCTGAACTTCCATTTTGAAATCCGAGTTATTGACAAGTGCTTTATGTGCATTTTCTTATTTAATCCTTACAATGGTCTCTGAGATGAGCACTATTTTTATCCCATTTTGCAGAGGAGGAAGCACAGAGATGATAAGTAACCTGCTCAACATCTCTTAGGATTCTAACCCAGGGCCTCTGGCTCTAGGAATGGGGCTCTCAATCGCATTCCTCTCCTGTGGCCGGCTGTCCAGTGCCCCATGGTCATTCCCTAGGACCTTGCATTTGTGGTTCTGGGTCTGCCTAACTCAAATTTGGAAGTTTCACAAAGTTTCAGGCTGCTCAGGGATGTGAAAACGGCTCATTGGCAAAGTGGGGCTTCCAAGGAAATCAATTTCATTCCCTTCCTAATGGGCTGTGCTGTTCGCAAAAATCAAGCACTGCAATGATTGAAGATGCGTTTGAACTCTCTGAGATTTCCATAGAACCTCACTCAGCAGTCCTTCGAGATGATATCATAGTTCTTCTGGGTAAGCTAGTACTGCCTTCCGGGGAGGAAGCCAGCACGGTTTACAAATGCTAGCTTGTCCTTACCACACCCTTGAGGTGTAGCGAGTGG